>VZTR01033009.1:266897-331785 GCA_013400775.1 Chaetops frenatus
GTTTTGGGGGGCTTTTTTGAGATCAAATCTCCTGCTTCCATCACAAGTCCACCTCTGTGCTATTTAACCAACTCTTTAAACACCTCTTGCCACTCCAGCAGTCTCTGAGCGTTTGACCTTTGCCCATTGTTGTGGTGTAGGAATGGTACTCCCCAACTTAGTATTCCCACTGAGACTCCCCAAACCACAAGCCGCTCACTCACTCCCTCCCCCCTTTCCCCTGTGGCAGGCTGGAGAAGAGAATTGGAGGCATAAAAGGTGAAAATTATGGGTGGAAATAAGAACAATTTGCTGGAAACAGCAATGAGATAAGAAAGGGAACAGCAACAACACTAATAACAGTGTACAAGAAAGGTGAAGGATTCACATGTAATTGCTCAGAACCAGCATTACCCTACTGTGCCGTCTACCACGCTTACTCAACCAGAAGGAACCTCTTCTCCCCAGAAAAAGCTCCTTCTCCCTGCCCCTGGCAATGACATGGGGGGGGTGTAGAATAACCCCCATGTCCTAGCCATGTCCCTCCTGGCTACTGCAAAAGTTAACCCTGTCCTGGCAAGAACAAGGACATCCATCATCACTGCACAGTAATGTAAAGCATTTCCATCCTCCATCCTAACACTGTGGCGTCATGGATGTTATTTACATTATAAACTCCTTCAGGCAGTGACCCTCTGTTCCATATTTGCCTAGCATCTAGTAATCAGTCTATTATAGTGAGCCTTAGACATTATAGTGATTAAAATAATCTTCCTATAGCATGTCTTACTTTAGTCACACTGCAACCAGCACTGTGGATCTGGTCTGGTTTTTCTCCATAGTAGAATTTGACCCACAATTGCTGGTTCTCCTGCTTTAAAATATTTAGGTCATTCATGGTGCTGTTACAGTCTTAATAAAAACACTTCTGCTAAAAATAGCCAAAGGCAATGCCTTTAAATACAAACTAAGTGCTTTTCAAAGTGGGAAAAAAAAGGCATGGACTCCTTGGGTTGCTTCCATCATTCTATGCTTCTTCCTATCAGAGGAAAGAACCCTTGCTGAGAAACCAAAAAAAAAATGATTTGATGCCAGTATTTCAAGGAGGTGTCAGCAGGTCGAGGTCCACTATTTTTAATTGTTGACAGTAGGTTGCACCAGCTAGCAGTCAAGCTGTCTGCTTTTCAGCTAACCCCTTATCAAGGTGTCATTAAATAATTTCCCTTTAAAATGCAAAACGCAAGTTATCCAACCAGATAGAAGGGAGAGGGGAAAAAATAAGCAACATTTTAATGCAAGAAAATAATAGCTTTAAGTAGCAGGAACTGTATTTTGTATGGTCCATCCTACAAGAGCAATTACTTGCAAGAATATCAGGTAGCAAGGTAATAAAACCAGACAATGCTGAAAACCTCCAGTGGAAGGCATTTAGATTTATCTTCTGAATTTCCTCCTGAATAGGCTGATGTAAGGGCATTATAAACAAATTGTTTCTCTCTGCAGGGCCCTGACAATTGCATGAAGTGTGCCCATTTTATAGATGGCCCCCACTGTGTGAAATCCTGCCCAGCAGGAGTTCTGGGTGAGAATGACACCCTCGTATGGAAATATGCCGATGGGAATAATGTTTGCCAGCTCTGCCATCCAAACTGCACCCGGGGGTAAGTAAAACCTGGGACTGAATGGAGACAAGGAAGAAAAGAAACAGAGAAACAGCTTGTCTCAAGCTCTTTCTCTTCCTGATGGTCCCATGTCAAACCACAGAGAAGAAAAACTAGCAGGGGGCAAGAGACATTAGGAGAACACAGGTAATGTAAGCAGAGTGTGGCAGACTTTGTAAGTAGGAAAAGGTCAATGGTACTTGGTCTTTCTGCAGAAGGAAAGAAAAAAAAAGGCTTAAGGGGTTTGAAACAGGCTTGTTTGGTAACTTGAAAACAGAATTTTACAGGACCTACCCACCAGTGATGCACCTTTTTTCCCACCTGTCTTGTCATTGTGTCTTCTGGTTTTGAAAGGAACATCAGTGACATCTGGTGGATGCTGGGTTCTCAGGGCCCATTTTTCTCTTCACCTTTCAACTTTCAGGAAAAACTTATCCCAGTGGAGCAACAGTGATTTTCTTTTTTCCTTCTTTCCATATGCTAACTTGGTCTGAGTTAAAAGCCTTGTGAGTGTGGCTTTACTAACACACGTCACGGTATACCAAATATATACCATTTTTGGTATATGTCATTTTTGTCCTCATTTGGGGACACACTTAAACTGCAACCTGTAACAAGGTGTGAATTGATACGTTTAACCTACATCACAAGTAATAATAGTCTCCTCTCCTGATTTCCAACCTATAAAAGACATGGGATGCACAGGAAAAGGTTTTAGGGTTTCAGAGCTGGTTCTTGAGCTGTGATGCTTTCAGAGCAAAAAGCCAGCCCTTTTTACCCTGTAGGTCTGTCTGATCCAAAATCCTTCTATAATACACCTGGAATAAGTATTGCAAAAGAGGAGTTATAACATATTCAGACCAACCATCACATCATATATTAGCCGATCCAACTGCCAGTTCCTCAGTTTCATGGAAATAAAGGAGATGAAGGGTGGAATCAGCAAGTAACAGCCCTTTCTGGTGCTCATAGTGAAATTCAGTGCAACGGTTTTCAGACAGTAGTTATACCAGCCTGGTGGATTTGCCACAATTTACAGCAATGCCCCCTGCTTTTGCAATAGTCACAGACAAGGCTTACCAGGGCTTCCCACTGCAAGCCTGAGAAGAAATTTTCTCAGCTGAAAAGGGATTGTAATAAGTTTGCTCTTTATTAATGACCTCAGTAGTCCCTACTTATAGGAACTGGCCACACTGGTCCAATATCCTCCTTCTAACTGGCCATATGGAAATGCAGCTGATCAGTGGAATAGTGTAATGAATAACCACATCTGAACAAGGGTTTTTTTGACTGTGTGGCTTCAGTAGTGAGATCAAACACTAGACTCAAATGCAGACTTAGGGAACATAATTTCCCAGACAGGGATGTAAAACGAGCCACACAGTGGCTCTTAATGCACAAGCAAGTTCCCCAAGCAGAATTGATCAGAGAAGTCAGTTCCTGCCTGGCTTTAGCAGTGGAAGGGGAACCACAAGAGTCAAACAGGAGATGCGGTTACAGTAAGGAGACTTTTATAAAATTAGGGATACCCAACATATGCCTCAGTGTATTTGACCCTGTGTTATGAAGGCAGAACATAAAAAGTAGTATCAATTTCATCTTTCACATTAAAGAACTGGGCTGAGTTTGCATCAGTTACATTGTGAACACGCTTAATAGACCAATTCAAGTTGATGCCCAAATGTGGCAGATGAAATAGGCTGTATCCCTGAAGGGCTCAAAAGAGCTAGAACGAGGTAGTGTTGCTATATTTGCTATACAGATGGGATATCTATGGCCATGGATGAGTAGGGAGCCAGTGTCAGGGTTATGAGATGGGAACATGCAGTCAGGTACAGCATTGTCCCTCTGAAGACAATCCATCAGCAATGCCATTTCTCTTCACACCTTTCCCTCATTTTGCTGTGGGAATGGATCTGTTCAGCAGTGGGTGGAAAACATCTGTCTCATGAAGCTTTTGCATCCTTAAAAACCACAGTCTCAGTGATTCCTGCATGACAAGGAACAAAAACTTCATTTCTGTTCCTGTCCAATTTCATGGCTAGAGCCCACAAAATCTTATCAGCATGATTAAGTGTGCTGACTTCAGCAGTCATGCAAGTAAGCGTTCCCAGGATCATTCTTTGTTTCCCTTATTTGAAGAAGCTTTAAGTAAAAGACTTCTCTTTCCAAGTGAGTTTTGTCATGAACTTCATTTTTTCGCTTTAGGTATGCGTACTGGTTGTACATTGCTTCTTTTGTAATGCCATGAAGAATCCCTTTGAGTCTCATTTTCTTTGCTGAGTCCATTTTTTAGCCTTCATTAGGAAATAGAATGAAGGATGCTTTTTCCTGGCTAGCCTAAAAGACCCCTTCTCTCCCAATTCTCCTGTATTGTCTTGGGGATTTTGTACACAAGCTTCCTTTTGCCCTGCCTCTAGTACAGCTGAGAATGTATGCTACAATAAAGAAAGCAACATCTCAAAAGCCATGAAATTACCCCATTTATATGTTCATTAATTAAGGACACTCACCATCTTAATTAATCTAGTCAGTGTTGAAGAATTTGATTTTCTCTTGCCAGTCTCCCTGAGTACAGGAACTAAACTCACACACAGCCACTGGGGTGGATAAGCAAGGAGCAGAGAAGCCACCACTGTAGCCAATACCACTGGCTGGCACATCCTGCCTCCATCCACAGTTGCTATCAACACTCTGTGTCTCACCTGTCTTCATGTTAAATGCCAAGGAATTCCGGGGGGAGATGAGAAAGTGGCCAGGGGATCTGAGAGGGAAGGCTGCAGAAGCACAGCACAAATACTATGCCTTTGTCATGCTTGGAAGGTTAATTAGAAATAAAGGACAAAGTAAAATTTTTGTAAAGTTTAAAAGGATTCAAAAATGGTTTTCCATTTCTTTTATGATTGTAAAGTAACTTAGGCTGTTATATTGTGAGTCCCCTCTGGAAGGCCATCAATCATAACAACTTGACTGTATTACATCAAATTAGGAACTATGGGTCAAGGAGAAAGTTGTTAAAATCTTGATGGATTTAGGAAATAAATAGTGGTGTCTGCACTGGGACAAGTAATATTTGCATAGACGGGTAAAATGCTGAGTTCACGATGAAGTACTGTACACAGAACTAATTTCCAATAAGAGAAATATGTCAAAGACTACAACTACTGTTATATTCATCTAATATATCCATAAGATCTTGAGGTACTTCATAACATAAGGTCACACTTGTCATTTTGGTTTCTGTAAGCAGAAGAAAAGTGACTCAGGAATGGAAAATGTGATTGTTTGGATTCCATAAAATCTGGGTTACTTATGTAGGGTGTTGTCATAAAATTCTATGTTGAGAAAGATAGTTATATATAGTCCTGGAGGGATAATTCTTATGGGCTTTGTTTCTTCTCTGACTTGTGAAATTAATCAGAAAACTAATTGGGATTTGAAAAGCACAAGCTGATCTCTCTATTTCTTCCCAAACACTTTTTTACTTTATCCCACCAGACTTGATATTGATGGATTTGTGTGGGAAAAGGAAGGGAACTGATAAAAATCAACAGTTCTCCTGCCTCTACTTAGATGTCTAAGAGTAGAACTGGTCGGTCATTCCTCAGGCTGTAGATACAATCCTCTCAGCCAGTTTTGTTTGCTGTTAGGAAGCACATAGAGAACTTGCCACCTTAAAGTATCATGGATAACCTGAATTTTGAGGAAGTGCTTTAAGGGATAGTAGTCATATTCTGAAATAAAATGATGTCTTCTAATGTCACATTCTTATCAAGAGCAGCTGCAAGTGCTTTGTTGCGTTAGAGATTCATATCCAGGAGGTAGACCATGACTGGATGAGGTCTGGAATCCTAAATCAGTTTTCCATTGAGCACCTCAAGAGAGAAGCCCAAGGCATGATCTGCCTCCTGTGACAGTAAGTGAACTGGTGGCTCTGCTCTGCACGTGCAGCTTTTCTGTGCTTAGTTACACAACTGAGCAAACAAAGTAAGCTGTATGCAGATAGGAAAGCTAATAAGGCTGAGGACCCGGAATCCGGGAATTGGTATGCACAGCACTTCCAGCATGTCCAGAACACCAGGATGCACATTCTTGCATGGGAGCCCAGTGAATTTACAAGACCTTCCAGATGCTGGGTCTTGGAGCACTGTGTTGGCCCAGAAACAAGGCAAATACACAAGAGAAAATCAGAGTAACGAAAACAAACAAATAAACTAAAACCCAATAAAACAAGTAGTTGCTTCACCTCTTCCTTCCCCAGACCCAGACCAAGTTACAAGAGAAGATCTGCAATTCCACCTGGCATTTTGAAATTTTTCTTGTTCCTCCTCTCAGTGAGAAGGATTCCAGAGCAGTTTTCCTGGCATGGGCTCACTCCCTACCCCCTGCTTGACCTCCCCTGGAGTTGTTTTGGGATGATCCATTTCCTTCAAGTCAGAGCAGGGAGTGGATACCACAAACTGGACTTTACTCCTTCCTGTGCTCTGTTTTCCAGAGGTGATGTCACCCTCTCTGTAATGCTCTCCTTCCTCAGTAGACACCACAATGACCACAATTCCCATGAAGAGCATACATGTCGTAGTCCAGCAGCACTTGGGGAATGTACCGTACCTCTCACACTCATTAGACCATCAAGTGAATGCAGTCACTGTATTTTCATCTGTGTTGTTTTTTCGCACTGCACTGCCAAAATTTTGAGCATTTTAAACTCAAATGGAGGGTGAATGACTTCCTAGCAGAGTTCCTGGCTCTCTGGATAACTATTGTACCTGTTTACATTACCAGTAACATAAGACTTTGGATTCTAAAGGAAAACTACCATGGACACATGCCAACAAACTGTAGCCCAAAAGAGCGCTGTCAAATCCCATTCTTTGATGGAAGTCTGTGTATCTGCTACCCAAGTTTTCCCTTGCAATAGCATGTCTGGAAATTGAAATCTTTACCTTATCAGGACACAAGGATTAGGCAGGAGGGTCTGCAATGACATTTCCACATGTATTTCTGTCCTTATAGGAGAAGAAGGCTACTTCTCCCCTCCCCACAGTCAGCCCTGGGCTCTCCACAGAGACAGGAAATTCATAATTTTTGTGTATCTATATCCTCCCCCACTTCTACCACATGCTAAAAGTTGTTCTAAAACATTCTTTAAACTAAGTATGCAGCATAGCTATTTCTCTAGATAAAAGATTTTGGAGCAAGGTTCTTGACTGATACTTAATGGAGTGTATGACTATTATAAATTCCTATGTTAACACTTGGACTGCTCAGAAACACAAACTTGCAAATCAGTAGCACTCTCTTCTTAGCTGGAATTACAGAAGTATATAGGGCAGAGTTACTATGTTTGTAACGTTCATTTGTTTTTACAGGTGCAAAGGGCCAGGTCTTGAAGGCTGTCCAAATGGGTGAGTATTTCATCTGCAACAATTAATGGCAGAGCTGGAAAGAATGTGTGTGTGTGTGTGTGTTTATATTTCCACACTGGACGCTGCAAGGCTGGGACTAAAGTTAAGTCTTCAGCTCTTTACAGGGAAGTGACAGATTAGAGCAGGCTCAGACCTATAAAAATGCTGTAAAGAACTGAGAAATATTGCTATTGGCACAAGACTTCAGAATCTTGTTCTGCCTACAATTTTTGTCAAGGTGAGACCAGGGGTCTGTTACTGAAGAATAAAAGGAGGGGATGGAAAAAGAAAGGATTAATGGCAGAGAGAGATATGTTTAGGACTGATACAGTTACCCATGTAACAGGAGACTCAGAAATGCAGATGATCTTTTCCAGCCCTGTGATCTGTACATCTCCAGATACTGTGTGCCTAGATGGACGCTCATTTGTCACACTCAGACTAGATTTTATATCACACTGTTTGGCTTCATGATGTGCTCAAGGTCATGCAACAAGCAAACAGTCTTCTTTGACTGAGAGGAATTTAGTTTCAAAAAGTCACAAAGTCACACTATGGCAAGACAAATTCAGCCTAGAAGTACTGTCAAAAAGTGACAGCATTTAACAGTAATCCCTGGGGGTACTTAGAACAGTGCTGGGAAAAATCTCTAAGTATAGACCAAAACACAATCTTGGAGAACAGGTTTTTCTTCTCAACTTAAATTTGCAATTACCCAGACTCTAATAAAGAGGCATGAGTCTCCACATACAATGGGGATGGTACACAATACCTGGCTTCAGACGTTTGTACTTGTAAGGAAGGCAGATGATCTGACATTCACTGTGACCCTTACAGCATGGGTCCCCTTACAGCATCCCCCCCAATAATGGGGAGATGTCAGCTGCATTCTGGTATCACAACTGTGTATGCCTTTCTGAGAGGCCTTCTCTCCACATGCTTTGTGTCTCTGATCACACGTGGGCTGCCCACAGTTGGCACACATAGACATCACAGATTTGATGCTCATGTGCTTCATGGGTTTGTTGGAGGGAGGAGAAATCCCCTCACTTAAGCTATGAGGATCACTTGCAATTGTGAGTTTGAGGGAAGAATGAGGACTTGTGGTTTAAGTCCAGATGGAGATTAGGTACCACTTAGAACAGATTAGTGGATGAGGGACTTAAAACACCAGGCGTCCAAGAAATCTGAAATGTCAAATAGGCTTATGTGGGTGTCCAGAGTGTGTGTTTGATCAAAACATAAGATTTCCTGCAACCTCTGTGGGGCTTCTTTAAAATCTTACACCTAAGAATTTTTTTCTCTTTCTGCATCCCCTCCTGTGTTGCAGCTCCAAGATTCCCTCTATCGCAGCTGGTGTTGTCGGAGGTCTCCTGTGCCTGGTGGTGGTGGGCCTGGGCATCGGCCTGTACCTGCGGAGACGCCACATTGTCAGGAAGCGCACCCTGCGCCGGCTGCTGCAGGAGAGGGAGGTGAGCACTGCCAGCACCCCTGCTTCATCCGGGCCAGTGAGTGCCCTCCTCCTTGCACCACAGGATTAAAGCACCCTGCATCTGCCTGGTAACTCAGCAATCCCTTGGGAACGGAAACACGGTGGCTGCCATGCTACTCAGGGCGGCGTGCACCTAACACCTTCTCAATCTCAGATCTGATCCCTCTGCATATAAATTGCTAAAGATTTAAGGGATTTGGATGTCTCAGTCCCAAGGAAAGTCCTTGAGGCTGTCCTCTCGGAAAAAGCTACACCTTCAGGTTGAGGTGCAATGTGTTTGCTGATTCTTACTACCTTGCTGTGTAGACCTTCAGCCTCAAATCATGTGTCCCTCCAGACAAGCCTGGAGGATCCTGTGGCAGCTTGGGGTGCTTTTGAAAATTTAACCCCCTTGATCAGGTACGTGCCGTATCCTGTGGAAAAAAAGGAAAGGAGGGAAAGGAATTGAGGAAGTGTTCGTGTCTTGTCTTTGGTTTGTTTTTAGCACAGAAAGCCCACAAAGCCATCAAAGTGCATGGTTCACCCTGTTGGGCATGAATAAGGTTTCTGCACTGCTTTTTGGTTTTTGCATGGCTTTGTGTGTATTACAGCACCACTGTCTGGATATCTCATATATAGCAAAATTCCTAATCCTGGGCGGAAGCTGCTTTTTCATGGTTAGCCCCTTTCTCTTTCTAGTCCAGTTCTAAAAAATAAGCCAATTGTTTTTAACATTCTGCTAAAGTCCCAGTTGCAGCTTCTTTCTGTACTTGCCAGCTGACAGTTGACTGTGTCAGCTGCTAATATCCTAAAAATATAGGAAAAAAACCAAGCTGGCTTGTTTATCATTGTACTACAAAACTATATTTTACATGCTGCTGTATTCTGCAGTTGTGATATTAGAGTTCAATTTGTACTCACCTCATATTGTACCCTCTGGACTCCTCAAAATGAGGATATTTCATCACAACAGAGAGGCTGCTGACCCTCTAAAATCAGATTGAATCCAGCTAAATATGGTTTTATTCAAAGAAAAAGCAAAAGGAAAAACACTAAGGAAAAAGCTGACTTATGAATCATGAAAGCATTAAATATCTTTGGAGGGCATTACCACTGTTTCAATAAGGCTGAGATAAAATTTTGAAAAAATCAATAGCCAATTCAACATCCTTCTTTTTGAGGAAAGAATCACTATCAGAGTTTCAACTGCTGCTTGTACACCGTGTGATCTGAGGGAACCACTGGTACCATGGGAATTTTATCCAGTTAAACAAGAGCAGACATGAAAGGTTGTAGGTGATTCTTTTCCATTATTTTAAACATTTTAATAATTTATTCACAAGTTCAAAACAAAAATAATCTCCTTTAGCATCTGTGGTAATTACATTATTTTTCATGCAACGTGTTTCAAGGCTTTGAAGTCAAAGCCTCCATTTGAGAAGATGTATTCCTTCATTCTCCTTCAAAATGGCAGTTGCCACTCTGTGCTTGATTTTTAGAGCAGGTATTTATTCCTGCAAGTCAGAGCAGAGCTATCCTCCTGAAACTTCACATGGAATGAAATCTTCATTATTTTAAAGAAAGAATTTATTTACTTCCACAAAGTGTTCAACCTTCCAGACCGTGTAACCTAACAACATCTTCTCTCTGTACCAGCTTGTTGAACCACTGACACCCAGCGGAGAGGCACCAAACCAGGCTCATCTGAGAATTTTAAAGGAAACAGAATTTAAAAAGGTCAAAGTTTTAGGCTCTGGAGCTTTTGGCACTGTTTATAAGGTAAGATCACATGTTTCTATTCCCCTTTTCATCTTGCTTGCTCCTGCAGAAGCCACCCAAACAAAGCAAGAACTAGATAGATATGTAGATATTTTTTAAACTAAACTTTATAACATTTATTGAAGAGTAGAGAGATTACTCAAACATCATTAGTTTTGTTAGAAATTGGGTAATAGGAGAAGGTTTACATAAAACATTGCCAAAGCCATACTGCTGAACCTGGAGAACAAAGATCTTGACTTAAAAATTACCACAGGCATTGTGAATATTAAGAAGAAAAAGAAATGCACTTTGGTTAGCTGAGTGCAAAGCCATTTTTCTGTGTCATCTTGGATCTTCTTTTTATAATTTTCAATCATTCTTTCATTAGAACTGATTCAGATGTGTGAAAGTGTCTGCACACCTTTAGTTTTGTAGGTTCACAGGGTATTTTTTCTCTTGGTGTTTATTTATCCTCTGTGCTTCTTCATCAAGTTCCAGTTTTCTGTGCTCCTCCTTTTATTCAGGATATGTGTTTCAGGCTTTGCCAGTAACTGTAGGTTCCTATATCTCTTTATAAAACTCTATATTCTGGATCAGGCTTCCAGCTATGATTAGGAACTTCGGGAGCACAAAAAGATGTGCACCTCCACTGCTGGGGATTTCAGCAGCATGTCCTCACAGTGCCACACTGCTAACCTGCCACCTAAATGACCTCCTGACACTATACAGGTAGAGCACTGCACCAGCTGGACATCGACTTCCCTGCCACGGCATGTGTTTAGGACTGGATTATTTGTACAGTATAGGTGCCATCTTGTTTTAATGAGAAAATGCTAATTTTTTCCATTCCATCATTTATAAATTGGAAGTGGCAAGGTTTTGCACATGTGGTTGCTGTGATGCTCTAATTAATTAGATTTCCATCCACAAAAGTTGCTCTTTATGCATCTCTTGGACTATTTACACAGGGACAGTAATGAACATGTTTGTTTTCAAAAAAGTACTGTAGAGGCGACTAAAAGATTAGTACCACCACATTAACAGGAATTTGGCAATACCCACAAGACACATTTTTTGCATATTTTTGTTGTCTGCCATGTCTTTCCATTGCTCAGAATATTTAAGTCTACTCAGAAGATGTAAAATATATATGTAACTGTGAGAATTAACATGTTAGGTATGAGACTGAATAACTCTTTGTACTTCTTTTTGGTAGGGACTTTGGATTCCAGAAGGAGAGAAGGTTAAAATTCCTGTTGCTATTAAAGAGTTGAGAGAGGCTACATCACCAAAAGCCAACAAGGAAATACTTGATGTGAGTTTTCATGTTTGTTTTCTCAACTTGTCAGTGGTCTGTGGATTTTCTTCTCTAACAACTAGAGGATTTTGTGTTGGAAGGAACATTTTGCATAGTAACCTCAATTCTCCATCTAGAAGTTCTGTACTTTGCAGCCCAGTCTGTGAAGTGCTTTTGTGTCTCTCATGAACCCAATTCAAATACAGATTTTATATTCATGGGGTAGCACCTAAGGAGTGATCAGGACCATACATTTACAGCTAATTTTTTTTTCTTTATCCTGATGTTTCAGGCCTTAAGCTGTAGCATTCATTGTCATTATGGTGGTACAACTAAGGAAAATAGCAACAGACCAAATGATTTATGAATCCTGCAGATTATCACAAGCTAGTTGCTTGGTTAAATAGGATTAAATTATAAATCCAGAATAAAATTTAAAGATCCCAGCTGTCTGGTTTCTCTGCCATAGAATGCAAGAAAATATCTCACCTTCTGAAAGATGCTTGGGATTTTATTTTATTATTTGGATATAGCTCATCCCTTCAGAAAATAGGAGAAAAGGCTGATGGGACACTGATTTAGGAGTTCATAAATGTTTGAGTTTACAACAAGTGACCAAGAGTCCTAAACACAAAGTTTCCTGAACCTGGAATTGATAAAAATCTTAACTAGATCCAAAGCCATGGAACATGCAGCACCAAGGACATATAAATTTCTATACAAGGAAAGGAGAATGCTGAGTGAGGGGAGGAGCACTCAGGAGTTCAGTGTGTCTTCAGATTTCCTGTGCTGTGGTTCAGACTTTTAAGCAACAAGAAAAGTATGTCTGTCTGTCTTTCTGTCCTGTCCTTGGTATGTCCCAAATGGACCTGTTTGTCTGGAATTGATGATGTTGTTAATCAAGTACACAAGTCCTTCAGCCATGGGGAAAATTGCTGAATTCTTTTGTTTTGGTAGACACTGAATTTAGAAGGAATTTTTTTTTTTAAATCCAGTTTTGGCCAGCAAATGACACCTCTGTTAGGAAGGTTCATCTCAAATGGTTGAAGCTGGTGAAGATAGCAACAAAAAGCCCATCCTTGTAGTGTGAAATCTCAGGATAAATGTCTGTGAACAAATCACCACTTGTGCTACTGACGATAATAAAGCTCACTGGATTTTTCAAGTCACGCTGAATAAACAGTGTTATTCCAATACATTACTCTGCTTCAACAGATTGTGTGTTATACACCATATGATTTGATAGGTGTGTTGGAGCAGTGCAAAAGGATAGGTGGTCCATCTCGGAATCCATACAGGAAGCAATATCATTCTGGTTTTAGTTTAGTTAGACTCCAGACAAATCTCAGCCCTTCCTCAGGTCCCCACCTATCTGGCCCTCATTCCTGCCCCTTACTTGCCAGTGATCCCTCCCTTCATTGGCATTCCCTGCACTGAGGAGCTGGCAGAGATGCTGCTCAGCTGCTGGGCCTGAGCTCTGACTCACATTTGCTCTTCACAGTGATAAGGAGCATAACACAGTGTTCACAAAGGATGCTTTGGACTTAACTGCATTAAATTCCTGAAGGCATGAATCCTGAAGGAAGGGTTAGTGAACAAGCATACTTCATCCTTCCTTCAGCAGATCAAGATCACTGAAGAGGACAGTAGAGAGGGACTGTGTGATCCTCAGTGATATCAAAGTACTTTCTCTTCTAAAAGAAATTTCTGTAGCAAATCTCCACATTATCTTTTCCTTTGAATAAGGATGCTTAATAAAAAGCTCTTGCTTTTTCAATCCTGTTAATTTTTAGATAATTTGGTTGATGGAACTCTGTATTTCAGAACCAAATTTTAAAAAATACAAAACTAGTGAAAGAAGTCAGAGGGATGACTCCAAAAGCTCTTCTCAAAACAGATTTTTGCTACACAACCAATTTTCCAAGGTCACTGGAAGCTCAAAGATAATAATGCCTAATTAAAGATGATTTGTCTTACAGAATCACTCTAGGTATAGAACAAGCACAGCAGCTTTAGCTCTTGTAATCCAGGCAAGATCTGGCTGACTTTATTAGGGTAGGGTTAATTCAGAAGGTTGTTGTTAAATACCAAGCATACTTGGAGCAGGTCAGAGCACACCCGAAAAGATTTCCAAGATAAACAGTTGAAACAAAGACCTACTTTTAATGTCTTGGGCTACCTAGAGGGACCCACAACCGCACAATAGCTCTGTTCTGCTCTCTGCAAAGAGGAGGCAGCGTCCTATTTTCCTTTGCAGTATCAAATGGAAGAGGCAGTGTCAACACTTGGATGCTCTTGGAGAGCTGTGTGGCCCAAACGCTCACCCCGTTCCTGCAGCGTCCCAGTGCTCAGCCCCCAGGGCAGCCCCGTGCGGGCTGTGCGGCAGATGGGCAGTGAAACCAGTTCCAAATCTCCAGTCTTCTCCTCACCCTGCTCTGCCAAAATGAATACAATATGGATCTGAATCCCAGCAGGAAGCAAGGCATCCTTCAGCATTACAATGGCTCAGTTTGGAGGCATAGGAAAATTAAGTTGTTTTGGTCTCTGCTTATGTCTGAGTATTGGATAAGAAATTTGCAAGAATTTCTAAAAAATGATGCTGCAAATATATACAAACTGAATAACAGGTTGTGTTCCTGCTTTTTCTTTCCTTGAGCTAGCCCACACAATCAGTGGTATCCATGGCAGAGGGATGTTTTTCACTTGTGTGCCAGCATCATGCAGTAGGTTGGGGAGCTCTTACCGGTTCTGGTGGAGATCCTATTTAACCTGTCTGCCTGGAGGCCATTTTCATCCCAAGGACTCTGAAACAAGGATACCAAATGCAGAACTAGTACCTCAAAAGAGGCTGCATTTCATCATGTTTTGCTTAGGCTGGCACATTAAGCAACAACACAGAGGCCAGAACATATTGCTTAAGAATTGGAGTTGCTTATTTCTTGAACGTCATTGCCTTAATAACTTTGTTTAATAATAGTTCTCACCAGCTATGGAGCTATGTGACATCTGTGGAATGCTTGCTAGATGATGAGTAAAGTGCTATGGTATTTATTTTCTTAAGCTCTTAGAAAGAGCAGATTTACTCTTTCCCTTGTGCCATTCGTATCTTCACTATGATTTTAGGCTTTGGGGGACTGCTAGCCTGAATTGCCAAGGGGTGATTAGTAGGTGTTACTCCAAATACTAAATCAAGATGCTGACCTGCTCACTGAATGGAAAAATTCCCATTAATTTCCCCTTGTGTTGCTTTTCAATCAAATTACTTCTAAAATATCTAGAAGTGACATACTGAAAATCAGACACAGATTTAGTTAAAAAACCAAACAACTACAGCTCTAATTTTTTTTTCCCTAACTGGAATCCATTCTTTGAGTTGGCACTTGACAGTGGACTCAAGTGTAAATATGGTTCTCAAATTTCAATCCATAAGTACTTTTTGCACACAAAAACCATGACGTTAGGAATTTTTACCCCATGGCCATGTTAAATAATGTATTTGAACCTGCCTCTGAAGGGGTCTTTCCCTTCCTGGAAGGGGAAAAGAAGAAAAGAAGAGGAGGTATCTTGGGTGTTATACATAGGTACCTAAAGCTACACAGGATGCACCCACATTTGAAAATAATTTCTCGTGTATTTATGAAACTAAACCCCAAAATTCCAGTTGACCAAAGGGTCTGTTATGCTTGGGTTCCCACATTCCAAGTAGTTTCCTAGTATCATTTTCATTGCTATATGAATCTAAAGCAGTTTATCCAATTGAGGGCAGTATTTTCACTGTTGTTATTTAAAAACAAGCATTCAAGCTTCTAAAGCGGTGAACTGTTTATTAATCTGTTTGGTTTGACATGGACTGAAGAACAACATGGTCAAGAAGAACATAGTCTCTTAAAGAATGAGACTGTCCGTCATGTTCTAGATGACAACTTTGATTTTCTGGGTTAGTACCAGCCTTGACAAGGGAGCAAAAGTCTCAAAAATACTGATTTCCAGTGAGTTTCATGACAAGGTCTATGGGGCAAAAGCTGTATGACACATGTTCACAAAATGTCTTGTCCTTGCAATCAGGTGCTCAAAATGATGAAATCCCATTAGAGTCCAGTTGATGTTCAATTTATTAATTCCTCCTTGATCTCTATGTTTTAATCTCCCAGGATTTTATGTCCAATGTTTGCTTGGTGTAGAGTAGTGAGAGACTGGCTTTTCTGTGGCATCTCAGTGATGATTTGGTGTTCAAAATCTGGACATTCCAAGGAATGGAAAGTAGTTAGTCCACAAAGTGGGAAATACGTGTATTTTGTATGTGATATGAGGCACAAAGTTTACATATAGTATTTTAGCAACCTCTTGGATGACCAACTTATTTTATACTGCCTCCAAATAGTCATGTCATGCCAAAGGGAGTGTTTCACATTTTTTTTTTTTACATTTCTTCTCAGGAAGCTTATGTGATGGCTAGTGTTGACAATCCTCATGTGTGTCGCTTGTTGGGCATCTGCCTCACTTCAACTGTTCAGCTCATCACACAGCTGATGCCTTATGGCTGCCTCCTGGATTACATCCGAGAGCACAAGGACAACATTGGCTCCCAGTACCTCCTCAACTGGTGTGTGCAGATTGCAAAGGTAAGCAGACCAGGACTCCAGATTAGCTAAAACTCAGACATCTGACAACATGTAATGTGTTTATTTAATTAGCTGTCTCTGCAAATCTTTCTGTTTCACCACCTGGATCCTAGGTATCTTATACATGGCAGTAAGCAGTTACAATTTCTTGAACAATTTACTATTTTCATGCTGATGAGCAAACTTGAACTATTGTTCAAAATGCTTCTAGGCAGTGTAATGCTATCTCCTAGACATTTATGTCCAAACCAAACATCCGGTATTGAAATGATAATGCGAAGCAAATGTGATGCAGCACAGGCAGCAGGGAAGGCAATAGAATTTGTCAATTCCCATAGCAAAATGCTGCTTCCATCAGTGGATTTCTTCAAGCTATGTCACAGGACAGTGATGTTGAATATACATTCTTGCATGTCCTGGAGAGTTTCATACTGAAATCTCTGAAGTCAGGGATCAAAACTGCTGACTATTGAATACCAGCTCTGTCCTTGCTCAGACTGGCTGTGACCAAAAGGCATTCAGGCACCCCAGAGCTATTCTGTAGTTCATAGGTGTTGGGCTGGGGTCTGTAACCTAACTGCAATGGCCATAGAAGACTCAGTATCACACCTGGTACTGTTTGCCGAAGAGCAGCAAAGGAACTGCAATACAGCCTCTAGCCCTTGGCAGCAATATGTTGTGTTTGGATGGTGGTTAGCCATTTGCAAGCATGGAAGAATAAAGCAAAACCAGCAAAAAAATAACTGCAATTTGTTGGAGATTCATCATACGAGATGGCAGTGTCCACACAGCATGGTTGCTTTAAAGCTGCTTATTTCAGGAATGCTGGTCTACAGGATAACCACACTTAAAAACTTACTGGTCCCTTGAGGCCTTGTGTACACCCCAGGCTTGTTCAGCCATGGTTTGCTTTCAGGAAACATGCTGAGAACCTCAGAAATGTATCCACCAAATGTCTACAGAGCACATTTTTCATCGCAATGTGTGTACTTTTTTTACACTGCACTCCACAACGAGTGAATTTTAATATATGTGTCCACCTGGGATGAGAGTTGCATTTTTTGTGGTGACTTTTCGCGACTCTTTTGCTTTCTTGCTTAAAATCAATTACTGCTTTGTTCTGGTTTCAGTCTCTTTGGAGGAGGAGCTAGAGGCCATATTTCCCTCCTACTCCTTCTTCTCCTTGTTAATTTTTAAGGTGGCAAAATCTATCCCCAAATGGATCCTTGGGGCATCACTTACCCAAAATGTTGCCATTCGCAATTGTTTGCTTTCATTTCATTTTTTCATGGTGGTTCAACATTTGCCTGTAGCAACTTCTACCCTCGCCAGCGATGTCTGACCTTCAGCATACTCCTTTGTGCTGCTCCACACTGAAGTTTTCCTCAAAGCACACATAAATGCTGCGTACAGATTTTTCCCACCAATGTTTCTGGTGCTACTACTCTGATAAAGTTATGCCAGATCTTTTGAATGTTCTCTGACTCTTTAATAATTTACTTATGAGTGGAAAAAAACATTGAAACAATTACTTGTCTGGTAACTAACCAGCAGGAGACAAGTTCCCTGGGAAGCTTATTTTTGTTACTTTTTTCACAGCTTTGAAATAAGTTTTCTTTGCATCTTTTACAAACATTATCTTTCCCTGAGATATGGAGACCTCTCTTACAGGCAAGATGTTATGGCAGAGCCTAAATGCTCCATGTGTAGAAACACTGTGAAGGAACTCTTTGAACACAATGGTCTCATCCTTAGTGATGAAAAATTGATTAAACCCCAGGCCTGCTCACAATTAAAGATCTGCTGAACTTTCTAAATGGACAGTTCAACATTTTCAGTGAATGGTTATTGCACGTGCATGAGTCTTCAGCCGTCAGCACCTTAAACATTTTAGTGTGACACTGATAATCTGCATTTCAACAGCTCTGAGTCTTATTAGCCTCTACAGCAAGTCATGTTTAGCAGGAAATTTTTTGTCCTACTGGGGCTAGATTACAGAATTTTTAATTTTTTTGAGACAGTCTCTTCTGTCAGCAGCTCAGGAGTTTTTGTTTCAAGAGCTCTGCTTGCTAAAGATCTATTTGTGTGAATCAGTGCACGTTCATTGTGGCACTGTGCCAGTTAGTTTGGATGGTTTGTTTCAGCAACACTAGCAGTGCATGGGTGAAGTTCTGCTGAGGAACTTGAAAGGTGGTCCAGATTAGAAGTGGCCTTAGGAAGCGGGTGGAAGATGGAAAGCAATTATTCCATCCAGTCCTCCACCATCACATCAACATGACCATTTTGGTTCTAACTTTGTAGGTTAAAAGTAGTTTTTTATTAATTCTCTTCATAAAAATAGAAGTGCATAAGCTACCACCCGCAGAAACATATGGACTGGGAAAAATTGTGGGTTTTGGAAAATATATTGCAGGAAACTTGGAAATCATGAACTTTTTGATTCCATATACCAAGAGACTGATGTTCAGAGAAAGGGAAATAATCTCTGTGGTCAGAAACACAGCTGTTAAATTTATGCTTTAGAAGTCAGACCAGCACAATTAGTTATGTTCTTCCTCGAGAGGCAGTCATACCAAAAAATTATGTATGCTATGGCAAATCCAGCCTAATCATGGAAGGCAGTGAAACTGGAAGAACTTGCCTTTTTCAAAGAGGACTGGAAAATGGATGCAACTCTGAGTTCAGACTTAAAATTAATTTTTTTTCTGCCCCCATTTTCCCCTTTGCAGTGGACTGCCTCATTGCTAGCAGGAAGAAGGCAGAGTACACTGCCTGTAATAAAACACAGTATGAGCAACTTTAAATGATTGTCTAAATACTTTCTGTAGGATTGATATGTGTACATAAAGGCAGGGGATAGTTAAACTGTACTGTGCTCTCCTGAAGTCACCGGATTTGCACAAGTGCAGTCGAAAGAAGACTTCATACCCTTATTTGTAAGTTCCATCCTAATTTTGTATTTCTTGAACTAAGTCCCAAAGGAACCACATCCCCTGCCACTATGTACTATACCCACTACTGCCTCTTTTTCCTGCATCACTCTACCGATGCCTGGACCCAGAAGAAGGTTCCTGGAGGGCAACAGTGCAAGCGCTCATTCTCACCCTGCAATAAACATCATGTAAATGGAGAGTGCAGGTGGGATAACTTACCACGTGTTCATGGTGGTGTGTGTAGTTACCACAAAGCAGCTGAGGTTTGGTGACTTGTGTGTCAGAGCTCTGAGTGCATGAGGCCTTACCAACAATGTGTTATGTTGCAGGGAATGAACTATCTGGAGGAACGGCGCCTGGTGCACCGTGACCTTGCTGCCAGGAACGTCCTTGTTAAGACTCCTCAACATGTAAAAATCACAGATTTTGGGCTGGCAAAGCTGCTCGGTGCAGATGAGAAGGAATATCACGCTGAGGGAGGCAAGGTAAAGCACACTGCAGAATGAACTGCTGTGCATTTGCTGGTGTTTGTGCTTGCCCAGAAGCCTCAAACAATGGCGGGGAAAAAAGTGAGTGAGTTTTTCAAAGCTCTCAGCTGCCATCTCAGCATGCTGCCTTTGAAGCCAGAGGAGGTCCTCTGAAATCAGGCAAAGCAGCATCAGGCCGGTGGGACTGCAGTGGGAGCAGAGGTAGCAGAGCAGCAAATGCTTTTGAAATTCCCACCCAGAATCTCTGGGAAAATTCATCAGTGTAGCCAACACCAATAACACTGTGCAGTTTATAAAGAGAAAGGGAACATTGTATATTTATAGCAGAAGAAAGACCTGTCAGACTTGGTTCAACACGCCTTCGTTTTGTACTGCATGCTGATGGAGGGAATGTGTCCTGCTGGGAAATTAAAGAGAAGCTGCTTCCAAATATTGCAGAGGCCATAAATAGAAACCATATGTGTAGATCAGTCTTTGTCATGCAGCCTAAGATTGGATTTTTGTCCTGTTCTGATAGAAGGCTAAAAAGTAGTTATTTGACTGTTAAAAATATTGCAAAACTGTTTAGTAAGAGATATTTCTGATATGCCTCATATTCCACACGTTTCCAGATTCTTCATAATTTATGAAAATAATAAAGGGGGACTCAAAAGTTGCCTGTTCTACCATTCAGATGGTTGTGTTGGGTATTTTTGTTTTTTTCCTTCTGCAACCAAACTATTGATTTACACACCACCTGGTGGTAAATATCCCTGATAAATTTTGGGTCAGCCTCTTAAGAATTCTTTGTGAATTTTCCTAGGTTCCAATTAAATGGATGGCATTGGAATCAATTTTACATCGGATTTACACTCATCAAAGTGATGTCTGGAGTTATGGTGAGTTTAAAAGCAGTTACAATTATTGCAGATGGGTTGGAAGATTTCAAGATTTGCTGGTGACTCTATACCAGCCTTTTAACTTTGTATTGTGAGAAGAACAAGACATCAAATACATAAACACTGTGCCCAAATCACCCATTCAACAAAGTAAAATCCCCATGAAACTGCATGTGAGTGAGGTGTAAGATGCTTCACAGAATATGCTTTGGGTAATAAGCCCTCCCCTGAAAGGGGTTAGAGGTAGGAGACTCCAGTCCATTTGCTGAAGTTCTGTTAAAGTTTCTCTTCAGCAATTTCATGTGAAATATAATGGAGCTGGCAATAAAGCCACATAACTAGAAGGAGGACTTAAAATCACCAGTCACACTATCAGTCGGAGTCAATCAGTGTAGCCCTGCTGAGGCCTAAAATGCTTAGGCTGTCCTGGTATTGAGAGGACAATGCTAAAAGGGAAGAAGTGTGATAACCTCCCTAGGGAATTTATTTTGTATTTGGTATAGTTCATAAAGCCAGCTTGAAAGAAAGGAACAGAAAGGAAACTTTTCAAAGCAACCCATTGCAAAATTTCCCCCCCCCACATGGACTCTTATATTCCTGGAAAATATTTAAGGCAGATGGTCAGATCCTGTGTCCTTTTTAAAAGAGTACAGCCTCTGGTCTTCTTAATCCATTTATGTATCTTGGCATCCAAAATCTTGTTTTGTATCCTAAGCTACTAGGCAATCACAACAGCTACATCACAAGGGTCCATGGTATGTCAGCAAATGATGCTTAGGCAGCTGGTTTACACATCTTTCAAAAACTGCTTTTGCTCATCTCCAGAGAGATTATTTTCAAACAAAAAGACAACTTCCATTTTTAAAACCACTTGCTGTGTTGGAGTTGGGAGACAGTAACCTGAATTTCCTTTCTGTAGGGCCAGGATGTTTGTGGAATGTTCAACACTAATATATTAGTTGAGATTTAAAAAAAAAAAAAAGAAAAAAAAAGAAAAACCTTAAATGGAAGCAGGATGATTTCAAACTGTTATGTTAATCTCTGTATAAAACCATGGCAGAAAATGCTTTCTCTGGTTGAGGTTCTGGCAAAACAGTGCTTCCAGGGGACACCTCTCTGCTTGCCGCCTCTCCACATCCTGGCCGAGCAGTCCAGCTCCTGGCAGTCTCTTTCATGATCTTCTCTTTCCACTCTGCAGGTGTGACAGTTTGGGAGCTGATGACATTTGGGTCCAAACCATATGAAGGTATCCCAGCCAGTGAGATCTCCTCTGTCCTGGAGAAGGGCGAGCGTTTGCCACAGCCCCCCATCTGTACCATCGATGTGTACATGATCATGGTCAAATGTGAGTTTACACTCGGGGCTGTGGCTCCTCATCTAAGTGGAATTAGTAACTCAGTTGCATTTGTATATGCTGTGTTCTTGGTAATGGCAGAGAAATAAGGTTGTATGAAAAGAGTGGTGACCCCAGAGTGTGTTCCCACACCTTGAGCTTTACCTAGGAGCACAGGTTGTGGTTTCATGAGTCACTCATTCAGCCAACTAATGTTTTTTTCACTATTCGCATCACTGACTGATATTGTCAATTATTTTAAACTGATATGATCAGGCAGTATAAATTGGAATGACACCAACCATTTTGTCTGATACTCTGGTTTTGTACATCTAGGAAATAAAATAAACACTGCCTTCTCCTCCAAGCTCCCCCTTGGTTCAGTAATAAGCCTCCCACTGCAATCACATATGTGGATTATTACTTAAGGAGTGCTGGGAGTGCAGGCACCATCATAACATCAGATACTTATAAGGATTCAGAGTTCCTTTTCCAATTTCTTCCTTATTTTTGTCTGGGCTCTTTTTGGCATGCAGCTTTTGCAGTAAAGTACCTCAAGAGCAAAGGGTTTCTGAAGCACTTTTTGGCCATTTTAGGGTATGTCAAAAGGCTTCTGAACTTCAAACCCCCCTTTCCATCTATATCAGCAGCTAAATGTCAGATTACTGCCTGGCTTCCCACACATCCCTAGGCCATGAATGCCACATCCCTGCTCACTGTTGTGAGGATGTGATAAGCAGCCCACTAGGTGGCATTTAAGACCTTCTCACTGGAGCAACATGTACCTGTTCCTGAAACAGGAGCCAGGCTACCATGGAACACTCCATAGTGCATCACTTTTGGGGAATCCTAGAGCACCCACATATTGCTGTGGTGGGACAAGCACCACACAAGTTGAACCTGATCCTGTACTTAGCAGGGCAAGCAGGAACTGTATCCAGAAGTATGCACCTAGCCTGGGATGTGCCCAGACCCCAAAGCAACGTCCTAGAAACTCCTCCTCAGAGATTTTGAACCCTATTGACACCGCAGCCCCTGTCTTTCCTTAGGGTCAATCCAGATGTAGGAAGGAGGCATTTTGCCAGCCACCTAATCAGGTACCTGTTGCTTTTAAATACAGCCAATGGAGTGTCCCGATCCCTTCCATGCCATTACTCTGAATTTAAATGCAAGAGTGTGAGGATCTGGGGGCTGAGCCTTCCTGCTGGCACAGGACTCAGTTGTACATCTTTTGCTGCCCTGGTCACCTCATGTTTGCAGGCTACAGTGCAGACCCTACTGAAACTGTGCCATTTTATCTAAGGGAATTCAGGATTCCCAGGCACATCTTTTATGATCAGAAAGTATAAGCTGAAATGTTCAAAGTTATTGTACAATAATTATTAAATTTTTTAATTTAAAAAACAGCACTTAAATATAGACAACTTAGAGATAAAGTCAGAAACAGTAGCTCCTACTCCTGCAAGAACAGCGAACTCCCAAATGCTCCATTTTGTCTAATAGCAAGAAGCATTTCCTTTTGAATTAGTGGGGAATTATATTTCTAGCATGGTAAAAAGTCACTGGAAATGATGAGATTTTGTCTCATGTGGATGTCTTTATCTAATGCAGATTTCAGAAGACATATTACCACTTCATTTTTCTATTAATATAGATAGGCTGGTTCTGCTGAGTTCCCCTAGACACACTAAGCTTTAATTTTAAACACAAGAGTCTCTAGATCAGCTTGTCTATTAGTTGATTACAGAAAATGTAGGTTTCCTAACTAATATCACATGAAAAACCTCCAGTATCTATATTTGAAATCTCTTCTAGCATTGATCCACACTAAGCTGTAAGAACTTACTTTTGTTAAAGTCTGTTTACTAATTAAATACAGCTTAGTTGCAGTGATCTTTCAAAATGTCTTCAGTGAGGATGTTTTGAATTTTAGAAGACATTTGGTACAGAGGAAGGCTTCTGCTGTAGGTTTCCCAGGACTTCATGAAGCAGCCCAGGGACAGTCAGATGGTCAAATCATGGTACCTCTGCAGGCATCCACTGGTGTGAGTTTGCTTCCTCTCCTTCAAGAGCTTTTTTCAAAGCAGACTAATTTGGACTATCCTTCAGGTGGGATATGGGATATACCTGCCTGCCCACATGGACATAGGCCAGCAGGAGAGGAGACAGACTCAGCCTGAAGCTTTTCCAGCATGGAGTTTTATTTTCTTCTTCCCAAAACTGCCAAGATCTGCATTTTAAATGCTGAAATTCACATTCCTGGCCAGTGAATGAACTTTTTATGGTGGTCCCTTAGGGGTAGCTCGTTTCTTTGTTCCATGCATGGCACTGCTCTTTTTGCTGTTACATTTTATTTTAAACTCTGTGTTTGATCACTAAAACAATTTTGTTTGTGCATTGCTTTTCCTGCAGGCTGGATGATTGATGCAGACAGCCGTCCCAAGTTTCGTGAGCTGATAGCTGAATTCTCAAAAATGGCCCGTGACCCTCCACGCTATCTGGTTATACAGGTACTAAGCACAGTGGTGGGAAGATGTCTGATGGGCATTTCATTTGAGACCCAAAGTAACTAGTACTGCATATGAAAACTTACAGTATGGATAACTGAAGGCTAGATTTATTGTTGCTTTCCAGGTTTTAACACATTCAGCTAAAACATAAACAAAACGTCAATACTGGTCACTATTTTCTTAATACTGGTCCCAGTCTAGGACCAGCAACAATCCATATTGTAGTCATGAGAGGAGAACAGAGTTTGATCCTCTTCAAAACGCAGTTATTTTACAGTAGTGTGGACTGAGACTGCGGGCCTAAGTTCCCTTAAACTCTAGGTAAATTTGATTAAACGCACAGATCTCTGTATGGGCCATTTGGACTTGATGGCCCTTGTGTTACCATTCCAACTCAGAATATTCTGGGAATCAAGATTTTGCATCTCGTGCCTCTTTTTAAATTCCTTTTTCTCAGAGAGAAGGGGACAATGAGGACTTGAAAGGAGTCTGCCAGTCTTGTCTCATGCTGACTTTTTTAACAGGGAGATGATCGGATGCACCTGCCCAGCCCTACAGACTCCAAGTTTTATCGCACCCTGATGGAGGAGGAGGACATGGAAGATATAGTGGATGCGGATGAGTACCTCGTGCCGCATCAGGGCTTTTTCAACAGCCCTTCAACATCTCGCACTCCTCTCTTGAGTTCATTGGTATGAAAATTTTCCTCTGTGGAAACATGACATGAAATTTTAAGAGTGAACTGCTTCTCATAATGTCTGTATTCTCTTTCTCTGTCTTTCAGAGTGCTACGAGCAACAACTCTGCTACAACCTGCATTGACAGGAATGGGGTAAGTAGAAAGACCTTTAATAATGGACTAACTCCTCCTATGTGGATCAGCCTTTTCAAATCAGTCCCTTGAATATTGTTTTTCCTCTACTTTTATCCTAGCAGGGGCACCCTGTGCGGGAAGACAGCTTTGTCCAGAGGTATAGTTCAGACCCAACAGGCGCTTTCTTGGAGGACAGCATAGATGATAGCTTCCTACCAGCCCCAGGTGAGTACCTCTCCCGTGTTTCCATCCCATAGCCACTTATTCATGAGCCATTTGCTTGCAAATATCATCGTTTTCCTTCCTTTGCTGTAGAAATGAAGCAATTCAAATGCTTCCTACCCATTTGGCTCAGTAGATGGGAGTGGAAAAGTGTGCACACGCCATTTTCCTAGCCTTTATCTGTCTACTTCTGGCCATTTCTCGTTTCACTTCTCTCACAAGCCAGATTCCTTATGTTAGCCATGTGTGCCATCTAGGCAGGGAGTTTGCACATGTGGTTATATGTTTAAAGTTTTCTACTTGAGGAAATACCCTCTAAAAATTTGGTTTCATTCTTTTTACCATTTCAACAATATAAAGAGCTTTATGGCTCTTTCATTGCTTCCAGAAGTTGATCCACAGAAGGCAGTTCGTGGTTTCATGTGGACTTACAGTGTAGGCGATCAGAGAGAGAGAGCCAGTGAGCACTGAGGGAGATGGGGCTGGATAGTGCAGTGATGATGCTTTGTGTCCTTAAAAAATCCCAACCAACAATTCCAAGAATATGCCATAGCTAAAATGGGTGAAAGGCCCTGCGAGGAATAGCATTGATGTGAAATGTGGAGTCACTGTTACTGCCAGTGCTGTATTTTCTAGGCATTTTCCTCATCTCTAAACACTTTTTTCCAGGGAAACAGCTTCTGGCAGCTAACCTCCCAAACTGCCATTTCAGAACACTATCTAGGACACAGCCACCCACGCACCACTAAAATCAGCAGTAGCTATCTCACTGTCTTGTGGTCCAAGCCATCTTTCAACTGGTTGGCAAACAAAATTCTTGAAGGTGAACCTCAGGGCAGCATGTTTGGTGCCCCAGAGTGGCAGTCCCTGCCTTTGTCTCTTTTCCACTCTGGGAAGTTCAGAGACTGTGTGTGAAGAGCAAGTGGCAGCTGGCATTGAAACTAAATGTCAAGTGACATAAATGGCTGTATTAATTTTATATCTTCCCTTTCATTCCTTGTCATTTTTATTTTCTTTTTATTCTAGAGTATGTAAACCAGTTAATGCCCAAGAAAGCAACTGCCTCAGCAGTCCAGAATCCAATCTACAACAACTTCTCTCTCACAACAAACTCAAAGGTCCCCACAGACTCTAGCTACCAGAATTCACACAGCACAGCTGTGGACAACCCTGAGTATCTCAACACCAACCAGTCTCCACTGGCCAAGACAGTCTTTGAGAGCTCTCCCTACTGGATCCAGGCGGGCAACCACCAAATAAATCTGGACAATCCTGACTACCAGCAGGACTTCTTACCGAAGGAAACAAAACCTAATGGTCTCCTGAAAGTTCCTGCAGCAGAAAACCCAGAGTACTTGAGGGTAGCAGCACCAAAAAGTGAATACATTGAAGCCTCAGCATGACCATAGAGAATTTCGTCTTGCAGCAAGGCAAGCTGGATAAGTGAACTATTGGCTGCTGCAAGAGTGGACTCTGGCTCAGAGCAAATGGCAACTACAATGCATCAAAAAGCACTTCTGCTTTTCAGCGTGGGGCTTTGAAACTGCAAAGACTGACTGATGGTAGTTTGGGTCTTTTCTTGCCCATTTCCATGTAATAACTGAGGCCCATAGCCTATGCTCAGATGCATGTTGGGATGGAGCAGGATCTTCCTGAACTGAAGAAATATGGATGCATTCCTTTCATTTTCAAATGGTAGCATGGTAAAAAGCCACTCT
The DNA here is from genome assembly GCA_013400775.1 of Chaetops frenatus. Lineage (NCBI taxonomy): Eukaryota > Metazoa > Chordata > Aves > Passeriformes > Picathartidae > Chaetops > Chaetops frenatus. The sequence goes on from VZTR01033009.1 coordinate 293,993, forward strand.
GGGATGAACTTGAGAGCTGTACACATTGTACAGTCAAATTCCTTTCTACATTCTGTATTTTTATAAATGTTTCTAACAGAATTTTTGGATCTTTTACAAGATCAGATGCTTGTACTGCTCGTCTGCTAAGTGTTGCTCAGATCACCAGCAGGAAAAATAATTATGTTCCAAATCTCCTGGAACTGAAACTGTTATTCCAAACCACCAGATTTTTACAAATTGGCTCCATATACTGCATTTTGGCCTCAAGGTGAGAAGTGCATCTGAGGGATGTATGGGCAATTCTGCCTGGGGCAGTATGGAGTGGATTGGTCTGTGGAGAAAACTAGCACAAAGAGCAAAATGGCACAATGCATCACCTGCTGACCACTGCTGCAGCTGACAAGAGGAACATGCCTCCAGGTCACCTATACGTGATTATAAAGTGCTCACTAGTCTGTTTTCTGATGGTCAAACCCAAGACTTTTTTTGTTCAGATCCTTTATACAGCTGTCAAGTGGTCAAAATGCCTTTCTTCTTCAACAGAACTGTTAAAGATGTTGCTGTAACTGAAAAATGAAGTCTCAGATAATGCTTAATGGACTTCAATTAAATGTCAAGGAAATGCAAATAGTGGCAAATTGTAGCACTCACAAGACAGAGGGAAGAACGATACAAAATGAAACTTGGCGAGGACAAAAAACACAGGTAGCTCTAGCCGAGCAGCTTTATTTCCCTTTTTAAAGGGGCTCAGAGCAGAAATAATTTTCCCTTATACATTTGGCAAAGGAAAAGGGTATCTTAGTAGTACACTTCACTCATTTCAAAGCAGAATACTGCCAATTGTTGTCCCACACTGGGGCAAAGAATGGGGTGGGTTATATATCCCTTTGGGGTTACTTTCCTGGCAATGCAGGAGGAGTAGTGAGAATGAATTAAGGAAAGAAAGAATAATCTGGAGTGATGGAAAATATTATCTCCCTCTTCTGAAGTACAGGATTGCCTACTGCTTCTTTGAAATACACAGCATCATCTTCTGGTCAGTGTGGTATAGGCAGGCAAGGCAAGGCTAAGATTTTAGCTTGATAGAATAAATCAGTTACAGCAGCAAAAGCAGCTACTTTCTCCAGTGACCCATGAAATTATTCCTAATATTTCTTATGAATGTAGGAGGAGTAAAGTGCCTATAGTCTGAATTTAGTCATTCCTTTAGATGCATCCCACCAGTGCTATTTTAATCAAACCACTAGATCAGAAAGCAAATTCTCATTTGGGGACAAAGGCCCTTAACTAGTTGAATGTTGCCAACTTGCTTGAGGGTAGCATAAGCAGCTGACTTGGAGAGGATCTGTAGTCTATATTAAGTAGCAAGAAACAGGCAAATTAATGCTGCTGCTGTTTTGAATACATCATTATGTGTTTCAGTTTAAGTATTGCATGGGAAGTTCAGGATCAAGCAGCACATCCTTAGAGCACTTTTTACAGATTTACTGAGGAAGGGAAACCTTCAGTCGTGTAAGATGAGCTCTTAAGTATTATTATTATTATTAAGTATGTATTAGCAGTTTGTATGTGTACAGCTCGTGGGTCCCACTACAGTACAGGGTGAAGTGGCATGTCGGGTCAGAATCCAGAGATTGTTCTGGTTGGTAGATGTGTCTCACCATAACTGAGTCCCAGACATAGTGGTGTGGAAAATGCAGTGTTTGACTTGGATTATTAGTGGCTCATATTTAAAATAGTAACCAAAATTCAGTTCCCACGTCCAATTAGCGGCAGATTTCTCCTAGCATTCCTGGGAGCAGATTTGTGTTGCTCTCACAAGTGTGCAACATGTGTGCACAGGCAGCACTGCTTTTCCCCACCCACCACTCTGGCAGAAATGTACATAAAACTAAAAAAAGATCGTAACAGAATTCACAGATAATTTTTCAATTTGCTGAATATGTTATATCTCCAAGCAGAACACTAGAAAATCACACAGTGCACATTCTCCCACAGAATCTTTCAAACACTACTGCACAAAGGAATTTACTGATTTTGATCTGTTTAATCTGTTAGCTAAAACAAGAAAGCCACTGAGAAATAGCAATGTATATCACCATCATTATGTAGAATAAATAGAGGTTAATACTTGCCCTTTTAAAACAATTCAGGAGGGATTCAGTAGCAATTCATTGCTAGAAACAAGGAGATTAATCTAAAAATTAAGCAATATAAGTTAGAAAGAACATCTCTCTTTGAATGTGATGTTTTTGATGAAAAACACAGGAAAGAGGATGTAGGAGCACAAATTGTTGATACAAATGTAAATTCCAGATTGGCATGATCAACTATGTATTGTGGAGTATTCCCAGTAAATAGGCATCCTGTAAGCCATGATTTGTAAGTTGGCAGCTCAGTAATGATTCAAAAGCCAGCAAAAACTGAAAACTAGGTAGTGCCTGCAGGGGCAGATACAGTGGCACTGGGAGCAGATGGGGCAGATACAGTGATACTGGGAGTAGATGGGACTGTGCAGCAACTGGCTGTGGCTGGAAGCACAGGTGCTGTGCAGGGTGATGCTCACAGGGTAACAGACAATAGCAATATAGCAAATAATTTCCACCAGGATAAAAATAAAAAATAAAATAAAANGCTCACTGTGCATTAAACAGCAAGGAGGCAAGGAGGCCTAAGCAGATCACAGGTGCTCATACAGGAGAACATGATTAAGCAGCATAAATCAACATCCGGAAATAACTTGAAAGGTCAGCTGGAGGTGTGGATAGAAAAGGCTGAATAGGGAAATGTAGCATTCCACAGCTAAATAGGGAAATGTAGCACTCCCCAGCCTCTGCTAAAAGCTACCAGAGTCTTACCACTTGAGAAAGATAAAATTTCCCTTTTTACTGGATTTCTCATAGAAGGCAAAATAAAACACTCACAAGTTAGTTCTAAGCATCTCTCATAAAGCAGTAATTATTACAGAATTCCTTTTGCAATCAAAATTTAGGACTTCTAATATCTTCTAAGTGTATGAAAATGTAAATTAAGCCAAGAGTCTTCATCTTACTTTGATGTTTTCCAGTGATTGTGTGCAGTGTCAGCACACTTCATCTTACTGTGGGCCTTGAGTTGTTTTCTTCTGCTGCAAAGGGAGTTGATGTGGGAAATTTTCTTTGTGTTGCAATTGATTTTGTTGAGTAAATTCATCCAGAAGCCAGGGGCTTGGTTTTGCTCGCAGCTGAGAGTCAACACTGAAGTAAGTTTTTTTAGAGAGAGCAGTTGGAACTAGATGGTAATTTCTGGAATGCCTCATGGTGATGCCCAATCCCACCAACCTCACCACAACTTGAAGCCTGCCCTAGCATGAGAAAATGTGGTCCCGTGGTTTGTTTGAAAGGAAGGAGCTTGTATAGGGAGAGTAATGCCAGGGAAGGGCTGCAGCTGACCAATCCATACCCAAGACAGCTGCTGAGTTTGCACAGGGACATCACTGAGGCCACTGACTGTTCCTGCAGGTACAGGTGCTCCTGTCCTTGATCCCAGCTTGATGTGAAGGGGTTTGCAGAGATTGCTTGTCTGAAAACTGAAAACATAGCGTTCATACTATAGGGAGTAAATCTTCCCTGGGGGATGTAGTTAGGGCTACAACAATGTCACAGGACCCCAAACAGCTTAAAGAAGTCCCATCACAAGGTACCTGGGGTGTTCTTGGTCTGTCTGTGAGTGTTCCAGGATGCCAAGGAGAAACTGCATTTCCAGAGAAGAGCTCATTTTTCACATTCAGGGTTCAACATCTTCTCTTACTTAGTATGACCACTGCCTCTCAAATGCACTGTTACAGTACTCTGGCCATTGTTTCCCCCAAAGTTTCTCTATGAGAAAACACCTGAATCAGGACAAAGTGTGAAAATGTACCTCTGTCCTCCTTCTTGGTGGAAACTGTATACTCGTGAAATGTCAAACTCTGTGTATAACACTTAGCAAGAGTGCTTTGTAATGTTTTATCACCACTTGTTCAAATTTTTATATTGGGATCCCATTTTCTAGGCTTCTTTTTATAAGTGTTCCCTCTTTGTCCTGACATACGACTTTCAAGGAGTCTTTTTAAATAATAAAGAAAATAATAGGAAAAAAAAGTTTATACAAAAGAAAAACTTGACACCTTTAAGTAGCTTGTCAAATGTGCTGCATTAGGACCAAAGATGTAACGTTGTTTTCTTGCTTTAAAGGAATAAGGTATTGATCACCACTTCCACAGCCTCTTTTTATAGAGAAGAGCTACAGAGTTCCACACTTCATTGGGCCTGGGTCAGACTTCCACTGAGCCAAGAGAGCTTGGCAGGAGGGTGAGGCCTGTCCATTGAAAACCAAATTGAGTATCGGAACCATGTATCACTTCAGGGCCAAACCTACAACCTCTACTCTGTATTGCATTTAATGCAATATCTAAACAGAGACACAGCCAAGAAAAATACATAATATTTTGGCTCAGTATCAGGAAAAAATACAATGATGTAAAGATGAGACATGATGAAATAACTTTTTTGTGTGAGGAACTGTGTAGGCAGGCAATGAGACTTAAAAACAGTAACACTTATGGTTATGTATTACTTTAATTATGCAGGGGAGTTGAAATCACAGAGCTTCCATGATATGCTTTGCTTTCTTCCATGGATCCTGCCTGCATTTGATGTCTGGTGTTGGGCAGATCACCACCTCTATTACCATGGTCATGTGGAGAATTGTGGGTCGGTGCAACCCCTTCTTTTTATGCAGGGAGAGAAAAATGCATTCATAGACTGCTGTACCACAGTTAGTGGTCAAGCTAAGCCCTCAGCCCATCCAAAAATGGGTTTCCAAGGGAAAAAATTGGTAACTGAAGACCTGTCTGGAAAAAGACACACCACTTGTCACATCGCTGAAGTCAGCAGGCAAAATGCCTTCAGCCAAGATTTGGGGCTGGTGCTTCATCAGCTTTGTTGTCATTGTCTAACATGGTGTAGATGGGGCTGTCTGGATGCACAGCAGCACAGGTCCTATGGTCTCATTCTGTCTCTCACTTTGAAGTAGTGGATTTTTCTGATTAGCAAGGTGAAAACCAGAAATCAAAAATGCCGCTAACAACTGGACTGGTAGGAGGTGCTGTTCCTATACAGCCAATACAGTATATAATTTCCAGTCAGGCTGGAATTTATCCAGACTCTTCTCCTTACCTCTCACAAGCTAGCTGGAAAATGTGCATTTGCAACCACCATCAATGTTATCCTCGTATTTTATTAAAGGGAATAATTAAAGTAGTTGTCTGCAATGGTGGGAGGCTTGGCTCACATACCTATGTTGCTTTTTTAGTCCTACATTCCTAATAGTGTTCTCCTTGAAATTAATGGGATGTTTAAATTGATTACACTGAGAGTATAAAACAAGGTTAATGTTGAGTGATTTTTGAAAATCCCTCACAATAATCAGAGATCCTATGGATCCATTGCCCATTTTAGGCTGCTCTGTATTGATGCAATCAACCAAATATAAGGTATGATGACTTGGTTTTAATAAACTGTCAAGCAATATATTCATAGATACAGACGGTACCCTCACAGCATTGTAAAGTTACTCAACTATGAAAGCACTATTTGTAAAATAAAAAACTCTTGACTTTTATATGGTTTAATGGTTTATACTGTCGATCAAAGATTGTTTGTATATGAGTGATGAAAATATGAGGTGTATATTATTCTTTTTAATTGTTTTTAATTTTTGGAGGACTTTTATTGTAATTTACTGTTGTATTTGGGGGGAACAAAAAGCAGTGGCTAGCTTGTAGCTTGTAGCCAGAGGAGAACTCACAATTAGGGCTCTTTATTGATGGACTTAGAATTTTTTTCTGGTAAAATTTGTCACCCTGGGGATTTATCCAGAGCTTAGTGAAGCTAGTAACAGCACTCTATCCTCTCTTCAAGACTCTTTAATTCTCTGCATGCACAGTGCTGGAGTTTCATAATGTGAGCAATAATACAGGCAACACTTGTGACCAATGGAAGTGCAATATGAAAGCCCAGGTGCTGCTTATCAGGACCCAAAAAAAAGCTGCTCTTTTATATGTCAGGTTCCCACTTCACTTCCATGACAAGAGCAGAAGCAGTGTGAAAGCAGTCCCTCAAAAGCTGATCTATGTGGCATATGAAGCCATAGTGTTGGCCATTTCCAAAGTGCATAGCTAAGGCAAAATGGTCTCAACCAGTCACAGTGGTGACTTAAACTGTTGTACTATACTAGACAGGAAGAGAAATTCTTTTAGCAAAGGCAGTCAAATGAAGCCCCAGTGTACCCTGAGTATAGGTGTTTAATATCCAACTGGTGGAACATGTGGCAGACAAAAATTAAAGGGATTGGAGAGTCACAGAGCAAAACACACTGCATTGGCAAGACAGTAAAGAAGAGAGGAGCTGGAACTGTCAGTATGCATTCAGCCTGGATAGGTCCCTGGTATCACAATTAGTAAATGAAATAATTTTTGTCTTTATAGATGAACTTTGTACACAGAAAAAAAAAAAAGCCACAACAGCACCTTTCTCATTCTTGTCTTTCCATCCAGTCCCTTCCAGTACGTAGGCTGCATGTTTTACCAGCTCAATCTATTTTATGCAGAAATTATGTTGTCTTAATCTTCATATTACTGGTTCTCAGAAATGTCTAATGCGTATTAATGCATGATATTTTTATTTTAATAAAAGTAATTAAATAAATATTTGCTCTTTTGGCACATGATTTCCTTCCCCTACCTCGCTCCCCTTTAGAAATCAGCTGGCTTGAGAAGATTCTAATTAAGTTAGTATTGCTCTGAAGAAGAATAATTAAGATTAAGAAGGAAATTGTGATACACATTGTACATCTATGCACTTCCTCTGTGAAGATCAGAAAGAAACATGTAGATTTAAAAGTCCTTTTCAGACAGGAAACTGCTGTTGTCTATATCTGAAAGAGTCAGAGCAATGCCTCTGTATTTAGCCCAGAGAGGTGAGGACACTGACTTGCTAAATCCCTCTTTCAAAGCACCAAAAGAGAGGAACTTAAAATGAGGAATGGTGTAAGTATAGAAAAGCGTGGGTGTTTGGGAAGGATAAGCATTCAGAAATTCCACTGAGTTCAGTGCAATCAACTTCAAATAAGCAGAAAAGTGACAGAGGGTGCCAGAGTAGAAAACACCCAAAGCAACACAGCTGCAGTTTAACCTCCCTATCTGCCTGCACAGGATATGGCAGATTAAGATAAGATATAAAAAATAGCTATTAAAAGATAGGAGAGGAATACAAGTCTCGTCCACAGTTTCCATCATTATTAACAGGAAGCAGTGTTGCTGTGGAATCATCCTTTTGAGAAGCCACATTAAGGACAGCCAATGGCTTTTAGAAGTCTCTGGTCTGCTGCTTCATCATGAGCTGCAAAAGCTCTTTCAAGCCTCTCTCCTAATGCATCTGCTTGTATCATTGTGATGTGCTGAGGAGCACCTGCTTTGCTGCAGGTTTCTATCATCTGAGGCAAGGTGGGTTGTGACTCAGGCAAAGCTCTAATTACTCATTTGCATTCCTCATTGGCATTGGCAAAGGCAAGGCTTCAAAGCAGATGAGGACGTACCAGATTATCCTCACATTGCCTCTCTATTGCTTCTGTGAGGCGGTCTACAAATGAAGTAAATGGCTCTGATGTCCCTTGTTTTACTTCTGTGTATACCCCTCCTGGGCTTCCTGCTGGTTGAATTTCTAGGATTGCTTGTCAAGCTGCATCTTTAATGTCTGTAATCACTCCTCGGGGCAAGTTCGCTAATTGATCTTGTGCTCTATCATGTGGAGCATCTCCAGCCAAATGGGCCATTGAGAGAGCTGCATTTGGACCTCCAGCATACCTTTCTAATAGTTTATTAAGAAGCTTTCACCATTTTAAATCTCACAGAATATACTGTGAATCTGTTAAAATCATGGTGGCAATGTATCTACAGTCATAAGGTACCAAATCATCATTATTGTACATTCCCTTCAATAACTGTTTGAAATATGGAGAGCCCAAGCCACTCTATCTAATCACTTTCCTTAGATCTTTGATTTCTGCATGTGTCATAGGCTCCCATCTAGCAAGCCTTACCCTTTGGCACTCCTGACCTCGACTCAGGAAAACAACAAAGCCAGCCTTTGGGGAACTATCTGAATGCCCAAGAATTATATCAGAACACATCAGAAACATACAAGGGAGCCAGTAAAAGAGATAATCTGCCCTGAGGAGGCCCACAGCCACAGCTGGACCACGTACCATGGTACCTGGGACAGACCCATATGGCTCCTACAGCACTGGCCATGAAAGGGCGTCACCATCACTCTTTGAGACAGTCACGTTTCAGCAGTAACTCCTCACAAATGGCCTTGTTTGTTCCTGTCCTAAGGCTGCTGACTGGGGCAATGCTTCTGCAGCAGTATTTGGCAAGGTGTGTTTGTACCAGGCATGGGTCTGGCAAGAAAGAGGGGCCTTGCAATTGCCAAAGGCGAGTGGTGGGAACAGCAGTGAAGGTGACTCAGCTTCCTTAAAGTGGTATGTTTGCTGTCAGAGATGGGCTCAGTTCTTTTGTCAGCACCCACTTGCATCAGATCCATGGCAGACCCCCAGGAAGGGTGCCACTGGCATGGCAGGCACAAAGGGACATGTCCTGCTCAGGGTGCTCAGTAGAGTGGCTGATCTTGCTCCCCACACCATGAGGTGGCCTGCTCAGAGCCCATCTCTAAGTGTACATGGAGGAAGTAAGCCCCCAATCCCACAATGTGAATTATTGCTGTTTCAATCCCACAATGTGAATTATTGCTGTTTATTTGAGAGAGAAGCTAGAACTGCTGATCAGGTGGTGCTTTAAATTGTTTGCTGGGAATTGAAATATCTCTAATAAGCACCATCTGTGTGAAGCTCAACACCAGAGCTCTTGTTGCAGAAATCCTACTTTAAACCCGTTTTCTTTCTAAAGAGTGCAGAAGGAATGTTATGTAATGTGTGTGTTAACCTCAGAGACTGCTGTCTTCAGTGAGTTACAGCCCTGAAACTGAATTAGCTCAGAAATAGCACAGTAAGTGTTTGTCATCTCTATCCTGTATTATATGCATGTATTGTATGTTTGCACCTTTTTTTCCTTTTCTTTTTTGAAAGAGGACTTATGGATTGCACCAGACTTATGGATTGTACCAGACTTCACTGGACACTGTCCCTCTCAGATGGGAGCAATGATGATACAAGAGATGGATATTCTTGTCTCACAGACAGCTTTTATTTAGCAGTGTTTGTCCTGGCACCGATTTAGCAAGCCAAAGTACAGCTAGTAAGGGTCACAGCTGGTTGTATAGATTCCCATCTAGCTCTTGGAGCCTGTTAAATCATCAAGATCTGAGGATCTCTGTGTGAATTTACTGGTTGTGGGTAAGAAATGCAGCAATGTGCAACCTCTACCACTGCCCATGGAAACCAGGCCATGCTAGGTCAAACCAAGCCGGGCTGGGTGTAAATGTCATGGGAATGCAGCGCTGGCACAGACCAGTGCTGGGACCCTTCAGGAACAGCCCTTGCCCCTGTGGCCAGACATCTTATGGGGCATTCATAGAACACATCTGCATTTGAGACTTCCAAAAGGGACCCAAGCTTGCAAAGCTTGTGTGGGACTATTCCTATCACCCTTCCGTGAAAGAGCAGCAGAAGGAAAGCTAATGGTGCCCTCTCTTGGAAGGAAGGAACTCTATCCAGAGCACACATAGCTTTAAAATAGGTCTCCCAGCAAACGGAGCTGAAGAAATGATCTTGTGTAGGCAATATATTTTCCAGTCCATTTGGAGTACAGGTTCATGGCACATTTAATCCAACCTACATATGGGATACTGCTGGAAAGGGTCACTGCATTGATCCAATGGAAAATTAATCCTTCTCTTTGGCAGCTTAGTTTTAGCAGACTTGCAAGACAGTTGCATGCACCACAGAGCTGACTTCTCACATGGCAATGTACATGCAAAGGACACGACTGTACCCCTTGGTGACATGTGTACAAGTGACAGCATCATAACAAGTGTGACATCCTCCTGCCCTCAAACGTTCTTGTGCATGTTACTGTAAATAATTCTATTTCCACAATTCTCAGTTATTGTTTTTTTTCATGTTTTGCAAGAAAAGCAATATTGTGCAGATGATGCTGTGAAGAATCTTAAAGTAATGCAAATAGGCTGTGTCAGAACAAAGACCTCTAGGTTCATGTTTTGTTGTACCTACAGCACCCAGTCACAGAAGAAAGACACAGATCCTCCACAATTAGGAGAACAGCTGAGGCCCCCAAAGGGAGAAAGCCCGTTTATTTTGATACACAATTTTATATAGAGTTTTCAAAGCGTGAGAGGATTGGAAGATGAAATCCCACCTCTCAACCAGACTGGTGAAGTGACCAGTCAGTCAGCTTTCCTTCTCCAGGAAGGAATGTAAACAAAACCATTGTTTTTAGTACAGTGCATGAGAAAAATCTGACTCGAGAACATAAACTTTTCAGAAGGCTTTCAAAAACAGGGTGACAATGTTTGATTTATAATTTTTATACTGGTGGTAGAGAGAATTCTTCACTCAGCTTTTTTGTATCTTATGGAAATGCTCCAGCATGGGTTTAACACAATGCAATGCAGAAACAAAAAAGGCTATTTTCAGTGAAAGGCAGTTTTAGAAAAGCCATGGTTTTGCCTAATGCAAGCACTGTCTCCATATATTTAAAAAAAAATACTGTATTGGCCCCTGGAGCTTGCTAACACAAGATTATTTCTGGTACTTGTTCTATTGGTTTAGAATCCAATGGGGATCTACCTAAAAAATCTGGCCACTTTAGGTTTTGCTGCTGCAAATAATGATGCCGGAACAGAATTGTAAGCAAGCGAGACTTTGAATTATTCTTGGGTTTTGACTGCTAAGCTAACAAACATAGCTTCCATCAGACATGAGTTGTATCACTGGTGGAAAGTAGCAAAACGTCTGTGTGCCAAAACCTGGGAGCTTTAGGAGCAGAGAGCAATGGACATGCCCCTGAGGCACTGTCTGTAAGCAATGTGTAACAATACAAGGGAACACACACAGTTACCCTCTTCCCAAAAGTCATGAGTCTCTGTCTCATGAGTCTTTCCCATGCCTGGTGAGGAAGACTTTGTATACGAACAGGGCCTTCCCCCATCACAGGGGAGGCAGCAGCAAGGGACACCTTCATAGTTACTTGATGGTCAGGCTACCTCCAATGGGCACTTGAAACCAACACAAAAAGGTAGGCAAGCACCAGGCAATACCTGGAAGAATTAGTGATCTATATGTAATTAAACCAAAAGTGATTAGACAATAGTTATTAGCGGTAACACTGACTCCAAATTCATCTTTGTAAGCAACCTTGTCAGCATGCTAATTGCATTGACTTTCTAAGGCTTTCCTTCAATAGAAACTGATGCTGATCAATAGGTCACCTCTCCCAGAGGGACAATGCTCACTGGAAAGCTTAAAATAATTATTTAGCCAGAGATGAGCCCATCGAAATGCTGATAGCTGGGCCAGGTCCAACAGAGGATTTCCACCAGGCTGGTTTTCAAGGAGGAAGCCAGAGAAAGGAGACAAAAGGGTGTAGGTGGGACATTGAGACTATCCAAAGAAATCCTGACGAGACCTTGGAAGGAGGTGACCCTGCTTCACAGTTTGTGACTCAGATTTAGTCTTATAAGGACCCTGGAAGGTAGGATCTGGTGCATCATGTGCAGTCCCGTGGAGCAAGGCTTGTGGGGTTGGGAGGTTTCACAGCTGGACCGGTTTGTGTAATGGGAGGATGGGTGTTCATTGCCTCTGACCAGAGGTTATGCCACACACCCAAAACCTCCTCCTCCTCCCTCGGTTGTGGGGGTAAACCTGGCTTCTGTGAGCTGTGCTGTCCCCCACCCCAAACTCATCAGAGGATGATCCTCAGCACAGCTGGTGGCTTTGGCCTTTTGGTGGATGCACACCTTTCCCTCTGCCTGAGATGACTGAACAATGGGTCTCCCTTCATCTAATCAGCAGTTTTTCTTTCAGTCCAAACTCCCAGTCAGGTATCTTCAGGGAGGCTTCTTTGGTTGTAGCTTCTTGATACAGTTTTTGTTAAAATGAGCAAAACTTTATATCAATGTTTGAGGCATGAACTATTTCAGTCTCTGACAACTAGCAGTGGCTAAGATGAAGTCCAGTGGTTGCTGTTTGCATCTTCTCAAGGTATCCTCGTGTCTCAGGTATAAACACATTCAAACATGTAAATGTCCCAAACCATACTTTCAGCAATATAAGCTGTTTCATAAACCTGCTTATATAGGTATAAAATTTTCCAATTGCTTTCCAATTAATTTTCCAATTCTCCAATACTGCAGTGATCTGATTAATAAATTTGGCCTGTCAAGATTGCTGGTAGAATAACATTAGCTAATTTTACTGAATGTGAAAGTATACTAAGTTGTGTGATGAAGGAGACTGCTGTTTGCTTTGTTCCAGGCCTCAGTTCCTGAGGAAGCATACGTAGTAGATAAAGAACAACCTAATGAGTTCGATGAAGAGAAAGTTTTTTTTTATTGAAATAGTAGGAAGCTCTGAGAATTAGACTCAAAGCCTGTTGCTGCTGAACTGTTTAAGCGAATAAGATGTACTAGTGCAGACTGTTTAGTACTTGACTCTTTAAATATTGGTATTTTGTACTGGATTTCCTGGAAAGAAGGTTTTGACAATCTTTCCAGGAGCAGAGCTGCCGTCATCTTTTCAATCTTGCATGGTTAAGATGTATCGCACTAAGCAGAATGCCAGTGTGGGTTGCCTTTGTAGATGAGAAGAGCAGGACCCACAGATCTCGTTCAATAAGGTCCATTCATTTCCTGAATTGCCAGGTTATGTTTCTTCTGCTTGTTGAAGTCAAGGAGTAACTCTGATGGAGTTAGAGAGAATGAGTTTCTTCACTTGGCCAACCATGGGGATGCTGGTGGTGTGCAAGGTAGCATTTCAGCCAGCCTCCTCCATCATCAGCATCAGCAGTGCTGGTCCAGGGGCAGAGGGCAGCATGGCAAAGGGTAGCATGGCAAAAAGCTGCAGCAGGTAAGGAAGATAAACTAATCACTGAAAATCTGGCAGCAAGCTGAATTCAAAGCAAACTTCTTCAGTGCAGCATGCAAAGCAAAGAAGCTGACAGAAATCCCACCTTTATAATCATCAGCATGCCAGCTCAAAACAAAAAACAAAAAACAAAAGCTTTTAATCTTCAGAGTCCTTTGCAAATATTCACTAATTAACCTTCTATGTCTCAGTATTGCAGCTCTCATGGGAAGGGCCTTAGGGGAAATGGTAATAAAGGTTCTAAATATCCCTTTGAGGCATCAGCTGAACCACAGATTCCACAGATTTTTAATTTTTTTTAGCTCACCACTGAATATAAAACACTTCTATAAATACTTCAAATAGCACTAACTATGCTATTGAAATGCATATATGTGTATACAGCCTGTGTAAAAAGTTATACATCATTTATGTCCCTGTTAAGTCTTTAAAGCATGGCTAATGGCACATCACCCTCTCTGTTGGAGTGAGCTTCTCTAAGTGGGTCTGCGAAGACTTGCTTACAAGATTGGCTCTGTAAAGTAGTCCCACAGAAGCTCAGTGAAGTCATTCCTGGGGTAATACAGAAATTTAACCTCAGCATGAGCAGAGCTGTGGTGAGTGTAAATTGGCTTTTGTACCATTTCTCTTGTTGGCAAGCGCTGGTAGGTCCTTCAGCCTTGCTGAGGTTATGACTCTCACTTGGGTTTTTTCTGGGCATCCTTACATCCTGGGGAGGCAACTTGGTGGCTCACTTGAAGCCCCAAGCCAGAGAGTGCCCCAAGAAGCCTCACCGCAGTAAGGTTTGCTGCCATGCCACCAATAAGACCATCAATCATTTGTGCTTGATATAAAAGCTGAGTTCAACTCACTAGCATATGATTTTTATCCAATAGGTAAAACTGTATTTTAAACTGTATTTTTAATCTGTATTTTAAGCTACACAATTCTGTATCTATTTCCTCTTAGGTGACATCAAAAATACTCTATGGCATAATGTTTATCCCTCGATGAAGGCCTAGAGAAACAAACTTCTAAGTAACTGCCTCTCTTTTACAATGAGATTTTGAATAACCAGATCACTTATGACCCAATTCTTCAAAGCACACATACACTTAGACATTTAGACAGTCTTTTAGTAGTTGGATTACCATCTGACTCCCACTGTTTTCAAAATGTAGTTTGGATTCATTTACAGAAACTATGCTTTACTCTTTTCTCATAAGCCTTCTTAGCTGTTTTAGAAAAGTGGTCATAAAATTTAGTTTCCAATTCAATAATGAGTAACGTCTTCATAGGAGGTGTTTCTTCCTGCACTGAATCAATCTCTAGAAATTTATGACTTTCTCATATACTTTTTTGGCTGATGTTCTTGTGACTGCTTTAGAGTCACACAATTTTGCTGAAAACCGTATTACATACTTCATTTTTAATGCAAATTTTTAAAGGCTTTGCATACACACTAAAGCACCAAATGGGCTACTAATGGGAATTTTCTCTTCAATTTCCTGTGGGAAGAAGAGTACATCTGTTGATACACATGAAAGCTTTTAAACAGGCCTCCATACAGGGATGTCAGTGTTTCATCAAGTTATATTGACTTTCTGAACTGTTTTCATTGAAGCTTTTTTCTCAGCTCCCCACAAAGCAACCTTCACATCCTTTACTTCTTTGAGGCATGTAGCTAACATTTGTTTCCATCATACAAAAGGTTTTCTAATCTTTCAGGGAAACTTTCAGCTCCAGAAAATTCAAAGAACCTGAGTTCAGACTGTATGGCAGAAGGACATCTCTTTGCCTCTTATAAACCCACACAATGCCTTCCTTATGCAGAGCTCTGTGGAATTATAGAAGCTTCTGGACTACCAGGACAGCTGTTTTCCACAGTGGATCTGTTTTGTCCGACTTACAGACCTAGTCTGGAAGTTAGCAGTGCTGATATATACTGGTTGGGTGTCTTGGGATATTGGAATTTCTGCTCCAAATGAACTCTTTAAAAGTTTCAGGCCCTGAATGGGTTCATGCAAGTCTTGATCCACTGTTTCAAAATTGCAGAGTTACTTTTTCAGACATTTTGGTAGTATACTGAAGATTATGTTGATATTTTTCCTGTGCAACAAGGAGCAAAGTACAGCAAAGTTTAGAGCCTGCCTTCTCTCTTTCCTCTAAGTGATGAAGCATTTCACTATCAGATATATGCTAGTACAAAATCTGTGTGTTCCCTACTGCCTCATCAGGTTTCAGCATGTCACATCATTTACATTATTATTTGTTCCCTGTTTTGCCCCTTCTTCCAGTATGTGAAGTGGTAGTTGAACACTCGCTGTCCTCTGAGCTACCACCCATTCATCAGCAGCCCACACCAACACACATACTGGGCAAAGCCACACATTGTGAAGAGAGATCACTCTGGAAGCAAATTATTTCAGGAAAAAAATCAAATCAGTGCTAATTCTGAAAAAAAATAAAGGTCAAATAGTAGGAGATGAGGCTAGATAAGCTTCTTAAGAGCTTACTTCTTTAATCTATTGAGGACACTTTATCTGGGTATTTATCAATGGCTAGAAACATACAGCATTTCCTTTTTATTTTTTCTAAACCCTCCATCTGTTTATGTTTAAAACCAGAGATAGAAGGAAAGAGAAATATGCACAGATCTGGAAAACCAACAGAATTGGTAGGGGACTAGGACAGATTTCTAAAGCAGTGGTACACTGCTATTTAGCATTAGTGTTTGACAAAAGTTAAGTCATCTCCTGATGACTGTTTCAAGTATGTGACATAGGTAGATGGATTTAGTTTAATGATTGAATAAAATGGTGACATCACCAACATGTTGACTCTTATCATCGTGAAGAACGGCCTGCTTGTTTATCCTCAGAACTAGCCCTAGGAGGCCTCAGTATCACATAAGCTTAAAATGTCTGATTGTACTTCACATTAAAGATTTCAGCCTCTCCAGATACCACAATATAACTTTCTTTGAGCATCAAGACCAATCAAGAAAACATACCCATTATGCCCACATCTAGAGTGGGAACGGAAGCATCAATCCACTCATTCCTTTTTCCCATCCTGCAGCATCTTTTGGCTCAGCAAATGAAATGGTGCAAGGAAACAGTCCTGGTGAGAAGAGCACACTTCTCCCCATCCTACCTCTCACTAGGATTGAGATGCTAAATCTGTACCGCTCATACCAGCAACTTATCTGGTCCTCTTGTTCCACTTGACACCTCCTGTGCCCCATCACATCTCACACAGTTTAATATAACACTAAAAACCACTTTCTGCCTCCACTATCATAGTTCTTAAGCAAGATGTGCCTCGCTGAGAATGTCACCCAAGCTTTTCATTTTTCTCTCATTCCACTGTCACCACCTACTTGTGTTACATGACCAGAGAACCCCTGGCCAAGATCAAGGAGCTTTTCCTGGTAAAAGTAGTAGTAGAAGGTTGGGCTATTGGTTTGCTTTTTCTTTTTCTCTTTTTAATCCTTCACATCTTCATTCTACTTGTTGTTTAGGCCATCACCTTTTTCACCTTATGGGATCCTTTACCTTCTTCCCAACTTTCCTTCACATTCTTGGATCACCTGCTTGACTCTTCGGTTTCTCATCCCTTCTTGCTCTCTGACCTCAATGCTGTGCTCTTTTGCATTTGCATGTAGCCCTGACTAGAGCTGTAGGTACTTTGGGAGGCCAGATCTGACACAGCCACAGGAAGCAGGCACCCTGCTAAGGAGGAGGATCTCATAACCAAAGCCTGTAGCTCTATCCTGTCAGTCACAGATGTTGCCTTCTCCCCTCAGGACAGCTTTGGTTAAAAGGCATTTTTTTTCTATGTTTTTTTTTTTTCCATGTAAAGTTGATAGATTTACTTACTTAATGAAGTGCTCTGCAGCCTGATGACTGTGATTTATTCTTCTTCCCAAGTGGTTTAATTCTACATCAGTTATCCTTGATTTGTCAGAAAGGAACAGTAATTGGAACAGAAGTCACAGAGTCTGCTTTAGATCAAATTAAGCAAGAATTCCCCATAGTCTTCAGTGCACTACAGGTTTTCTCCTTTCTGGCTGTATTTTTTTTCAGTGCCTGACAAAATTGCTTATTTTTGTTGAAATTTTCAGCAGAAAGAACTCAACAGCTTGGAACAGGAATGTTGTCAGCGGTAAAGAGAGGGATGGAAGGCATGTTGTGGACAAACATATTCTCACACTCTTAACAGTGCTGAAAAACAAAGCAGTTAGCCACTGAACTAGGCTTTCAAAGGCAACTGAACAAATTTTAGGTATCACAGGAGAAACTGACTCAGAGTGAACAAATACTTCTGCTGTTCTAGTAGCCAGTGCACGTCACATACTTCTCACTGCACCAGACTGGATGCAACACTCATTAGGCTTTGAAGTCTGGCCAGACATTGTCAGAACATGAGAGGCTGTTGGGAAATCTCCATCCCTAGCACGGCAAAGAGATCCTCACAGCACTTTCTCAAGGTGGGTGCTGATTTGGAGATGGCCCCTATGAACAATGCTGTGGAAAATCTAAAATAGGTCTTCCACCACACTTTGCTGCTGAGACATCTCTGAGCACAAGCTTCTTTCTTCACACCAAGTCCAGTGAGGTATCACTGCCCATTGGAGCATCTCAGGGTGCTTTCTGATGGGCTGAGTCAGAGGTAAACGAGACAAACTGGACTATCAGAAAACTGGTTTTTTTTCAGGTTTTGTTGTTTCAGAAAAATAAAGCCCTTATAACGTTCATGCTCAAATACTTAAAGATTGAGATGATACAAGTCCTGTATTTCATAGATGTCTAATATACAAAGTACCAGTGTGGGTCAACCTGCAACATCTGACAATCATTGAATGTTTTTAATTTGAATAATGCTGTGAGGAATTCAAGGTGGTTTATATATTTATATACTAAATCGCCAGATCACACTTGGTCTTCAAATGAATACTTCAGAGAAGGAAGGAAGGACAAAAGGGAAATTTCCTCAGCTTTTCAGACTGTGCCTTGAAGAATCATAGAATGATTTGGGTTAGAAGGCACCTTAAAGACCATCTAGTTTCAAACCTCCTGCCATGGGCAGGGACGACTTTCACTAGACCAGGTTGCTCAAAGCCCCATCCAGCCTGTGCTTGAACACTGCCAGGCATGGGACATCCGTGTCATTGCCCTGAAGAAGCAACTACACTGTGGAAGCCTCACTGCTTTGTGATCTAGTAAAGACATCAGTGCTGACATGAACTGATTTTGTTGCAAAGCCCCATTTCCTATATTTGTAAGCCTCCAAAAAAACATTTCCAAATCCTCTCCCAACCTGCAGATCTACAGCTCCCCTAAACCTTGGTTCTTGTTTGTGGGAGACTTAGGACCCCAGAATCTCACATCCTCAGTTCTGCCAAGTGTCAAAGAAAATACTGATAGCCCCTAGCTTTTCTTGGCTCTAGATACTCCAATGACTCTGTTTGTGTTCTAATTGAAACACTAGCCTTCATCTTTTTTAAAGCAAGGACTTGGTAGTATTCATTATAAGAAAACTAGTATGGCTGAAAAGTTCAAATACTACAGCAAATGGCAATGTAGAGACACGAGCACATGAAATTTAGGAAAAAAAAGATAATTACTACACGGATATATTGGCACCTTGCAAAATTCACGTCAGCCTATGTTGTCTGTCCAGCACATGTTATTTTGTTAGTAATGCCACCAAAAAAGGGCTTTTCCCTTCCACATGACAAAGGGTCCCTGTAAAATTGTATGGGTTTTGACCAACACTATTCAACACTATTATAGAGGATATCCAAGTGATACACTTGTGATTTGGCAAGATATGGATCCAAACTCAGACAATCTTCAGTTTAGAAAGATTAGCTTTAGCATCACTAACGTCATTTTGAAGTTAGAAAATAGTCAGAACTAAAGAAAATTTAATTACAAATTGTACTTGATCAGACAACTTTTATTATATTTTATTAGTTTGAATGTGACACTGTTATTCAATTTGTTAGAAAACATTAGGCACCAGAAAACATCAAAACATCCATTTAAATATGAGCATATGAAAAAGAAATTTAAAAATTGGCAAACAGAACATACCTGACAATTCTATTAAAACCTAAATCTTAAGTTTTGCTTCTCTTGAGCCTAATTGAACTCCTGGCTTGAAGACAGATGTAGTGAATGTGTACTCCCTAGTACCCCATATAACCAATAAGTCAATTCAGTCTCGGCTTGCACACAAAATCTTTTCCCAGATGATGTCTGTGATTCTTTTGCATCCTGAGGCACTTTGGCAAGGATCCTGACAAACAAGGTTAAACTCAAGAGACTGGAAACACCCGAGGCAGTGGGTTTCTAAGCCTTGATCTACTGGAAGACAGAGAAGTATTTCTTTTTTAAGGGAGAGAATAAAGAACACAGAGAGATCATTTAAGCAATGCAAACACAACTCAGATACCAAGAATGAAAAAACCCCACAACACTGACAAACCAGGAGGAAGAAGGCAGAAAATGGCACGTCACTAATGTTGTTAGTCAAGCCAAAACAGCACAGGAATGAATTTCCACTGAGCAGAAAGTAAAATCTAGAGATGGTCTAGATTGCAGCCAGCTTTAGCAATCAGTGAGCTCTTTGTAGTCACCATCAATAGCTGTTTGATGTTGTTAATAGTGTTTCCTCCAAAAGCAATGTGATATCTTTGATAAGGGAGAAAACACAACTAAGGTCAATCCTTTCCAGTAGAGGCAGACCTATTGGAGAATAAACTTTCTAAAGAAATGCTCCATATTTTACCTCATACTGCAAATTCTGAAATTGTCACAAGCATACACACTTTTTTTTCTTCCTTTTTTTTTTTTTTTTATAGTATATCTAATGAAAGGCCAGAGCAAAACAAGATGCTTTTCTTGTTACACTAACACCCTTCAGCTTTCACCCTGGATAAGATGGGAGCATCACAAAGATCTCTGCATGCCCATTTAGCTCTTTCTTGATGTTGCTACTAAGTCTGGAGTTAATATTGTCACAATACTATGTGTAAAATGAACATCTTAATTATCATAAAGTTAATGCATGTTTTATTTAAAAGAGGAGTCACATACATGCTTTTCAATGAAAGATGCTTTGTTGGATGCTGAAGCACTAACAAAATCCAAAATACCTACCAATAAGGACTGAGGCAGTTGAATAGAATTTGTAACAAAGAGAAAAACAAGCCAAGACATCTTTTTGAAACGTTATAATGTAAAGTTAAGTTCTTTGCTTGGTGCAGAAATTGCTGTGTGATGCTTCTGTCTCTTTTCAAAAATCAAGAAGACATATTTGAGACTTACAGGTCACCATGCCTTAGGGTCCAGCTCTATTTCATCCCCAAGCATACAACACAAGGGATTCTTGAGTCCCTGGAAACCCGAATAGACACACATAAGATTTTACAAATATTCTTTTTTCCTCTACATGCAGAAATATAAAGATTTTTTCCTTTCTCAGTAACAGCAGGAATCTGCTTAAGAATAAAGATTTAACAAATCCCACCTGCTAAGGCCTGTTACCTCCCTCACCCAACTCTTGTTGCCCACCATTCGTTGCTGCTCCCCCAAGGGGCATGTCAACATGTGTACTTCCCTGCCTCTGCTCAGAAGGCTAAAAAGCGCATTTGCACTCACTGGTGTTTAAGGATAATAACTCCAGATTAGCAGTCAGGAGATTCATGTGGAATAAAGCTAGAACTCATTCAAACTTAATTCACTTTGCTTCAGAAGCTTTCTAAGAAAACATACTTCCCTCAGAACAGCTTCTTCCTTCTCTCCTACTCTGTGCCTTTTCTAAACTACATACCATAGCAGATGCCAGGCTTTCTGCTGAAGAGTGAAACCCTCATTGTAATGGATCTCTTGCTGCCAGGCACCAAGATTCAGGGTGCAGTGGATACAGTATGTTGGTCACTGCGTAGGAAAGGGAAAACCTTCTGCCCCACACCATGGGGCAGCTTCATTTGCATCCTAGACCCACTTTTTTTTGCTGAGGTTATCCACCTGCCTTCCTCACATGAGAGGAGGCATGTAGCCCAGATTCAGCCCTGGGACTCATGTTAGATGCAGAGATCCCAAGGTCCCTGTTCCTAGAGGAGTGCTGCCACAAAAGAGGGGTTCAAACATATGCAAATGATGCAATTGGGAAAGTGTTTGGGGGAAGGAAGCCCAGGCACCTTCCTGCAATGCTTCTGGCTGCCATGGCCCCAGGTGGGGAGAGAGGAGATCTGTCCTTTTTGTAGTTCCATCAGCTCATCTCTGAGCATCAGTTCTGCCTGGCTGAGGCTGCAGTGCCTGGCAGATGAGGTCCCAGGAGGGACGCTGTGTTTGCAGAGACACTTGTTCTTTGCATTGCACTTAAGGCACCCTTAGGTTGGCTGGAAGAGGATGTGTTGGTGACACCAGCCAAGGCTTTGCATCAACAGTTTGCTGTCAGTGAAGCCTCCCTCCACCAAGGCTGTCAGCAGCATGCAAAGCCACTGCATGATGTACATGGATCCAGCAGTTGAGGAAGAAGGGTGCTACATTTCACAGTTCATAAGTAACTCCTGTATTGCATTTCACATCTGGGGTCCCACCACTGGCATTCAAACCCCCAAAGCTGTTCTGATAAATGCATAATCTGCAGCACCTAGCAAGCAATGCCTTTTGCTGCTGCTGCTGCATTAAGAGACCTGATTAAACCAGCTCTGGTATAGTCTTAACATATAGACCCTTTATTTGGGAGAGATCTTACAAATGGAGCCACACTGAATTGACAGCTTCTCAAGAGGGTTACGGTCATAGCCCTCCAGTGACCACTCTTCTAGACTATGACTGCAGAACACAAGGGCATAAATGACAATTTTGGAAACCTTTACAGTCTCTGCCCAGGTTATAGGCTCTTGAAGGAAGTGGTCACAGCACCAAACCTGATACAGTTCAAGAAGTGTGTGGACAATGCTCTCAGGCACATAGTGTGATTGTTGTCCTGTGCAGAGAGAAGATTTTGGACTTAAACATATTTCTCAACTATTGCTTCTGGTTTTTAAGGTCTTCAGGATTTCCTACACCTCTCCTTGCCTTTCCATTTCTTGTATGCTTGGTTTTTCACATTAAGGTTGTGTTCTGTCTTATGTTCCATCTTCTTTTCCACAATAATCCTAAGAATGGACTTTCAGGGTAGGTATAACTAGACTGATTTCTGCCAATGAGGTTACCAGCTCAACCAGCCTGCAGAAGTTATTGGGATTTCATTATACACATCAGTTTAATTCTTTACAGGCCTCCAATAGTTTCTTAATTACATCATCTTCTCCCCATATCATTATTCCTTAACTGGCCCAAAATTAAAGACAGTTTAAAAAAATATTTAATCACATTCTTTTCTTACTTATGGTTGCCTAACATCCATATAAAACAAAAGATGCCTTAAAATAGCCTTGTATATTTGAAGTTTGGAGCAGAAAATTTTCTACAAAGATAATAAAGTCAAATCCTGCTGTGTTCCTGGTCTTAATTTAATAGAATAATGGCAATGCAAGCCTGGTAAGGACATCTTGGAATCTAACAGTCTTTTTTCCTCTCTGAAGGATTGGGATATTATACCTAGACCATGTCTAATAATTTGTCTAGCCTGATTTTAAAATCATACCATAACCACTCTCCTGCATACCACATTTAGGCACTGCACCACAGATAAATTCCTAATACCACACCATTAAATATCTGCAATGCAAATTCATTGAGTTCATCATGGTCTGTTTTGCAAGGGTCTTTGAGAACAAATAACCATCTTTCTCTTTAACAGGCCTCGAATATGGGATTATTATTGCATCTTATTCCTAGTCTTCTCTTTTCTATACCAAACAAAGCAATTTCCTTCAATCTTTTCTCAAAAGTCATGACTTTGGCTCTTGTTTTCTGGCCATGCTTTCTCTACCTCCTACCTTTTTCATTTCCCTCTTCTGGACTCCTCCCAGTTTGGCAACACTTGAGAAAGTGTAGCGTCCAAAACTGCTCCATGCCAGTGTCAGCATCCCAGGGTCAAGCAGGGAAGGATAATTACCTTGCATATGTTACCCACAACACTTCTGTAAGCACCGCACAGTATGAGATTTGCTTAGTTGTGTAACAGTATCATATTATGGCAGTATCATTTGTCATGGCACCATTAGACAGCTCCATAGGAGCAACCGTTCACCTCTGTTTCCTATTTTATAATATGTATTTCAGTTTCCCTTTCCCAAGTCTAAGTGTTTGTATTCAAATACTGAATTTTCCCTTGTTGATTTTGGGCCTTTTGTGCTGTTTCTCAGTATGGCTCTGAATTTTGAGCCTGTGTCTCAAAGTGCTTGTAATCCCTCCTGGCCTCATGTTGTTTGAACACTTGTGTGTTTCACGATTCATGTTGTTGATGAAAATGCTGAGTAGAAATACGATTTCTACAGACCCCTGAACTTAATGCCCTTCCAGTTTAACCTCAAAGCATGAGAGTGTGTGCTCACTGTAACATGACCCTGTGTAGGTATATGATTCTTTTGTTTCCTTTTGAACATGTTAGATGGGACAATGCCAAAAGCCTTAGCAGAGTCAAGACATGCCTACTGCTTCTCTCTTATCCATGAGAACAGTTATCCTATGAAAGAAGGAAGCCATTACTTAGACATGATTTATTCTTGACAAATCTACTCTGACTGTTTTTATTAGCTTATTGTTCTCTACATACAGATCACATGTATCTTTCAGGATAATACAGATAGACTTGTCCTCTCCCTGAATCTTGTTTTTCCTTTTTTTGAAGAATGGGCTCTGTGTGTTTTCTTCTAGTTCCTACAGAACCTTCTCTTCTTTTGTTACCATTGGGTGTTACTGGTTCAGGTATTGCTTCAGTTTCTTAGATATTCCAGGGTTAGTTTTATCAGGCCACTCTAATATATGTAACACCTTAAATATTTTCTAACCTCTTCTTTCCCTACTCTGTACTCTTGTTAACAACCTAAATGCTTTAGACATTTGCTAACAATTTATGTCATGCCAGAAGAAAAGATGTCATTAAATATCTTGGCTTTCTCATCATGACCTATTATTTGTAATCCTTGCCTATTAAGGAATGGGCCAGAATTTTACTCTTCCTTTTTCTGCTCTTTTAGTATTCGTGCAATCTTTTCACATTAATTTGTTATCACCCTCAATACTAGTAAGTCATTGAGCAGTTTATCTAGCTGGGCTCAACCATACACTTTTGGGTCTATTTTTTTTCTACCCAGCTTTAGCCAGATGTCCTTGTTCCTGATTTGTAAATAAATCCCTTTTAAACATTCAAGACTTTAAAGAGCTTCTGCTCCAGCTATTCCTTCTTATGCTGATTCCTTTCTTCTTCACAGCCCAATAATTTGCTACTGTGTCTTAAATACAGCTTCTTTCAGTAATTGCTAACTCTCCTGCATTTCTTTATCCTTAAATTATCCCTCCAAAAGGATCCTCCCACAAATATTACCAACATCTGCTTTACTGAAGCCCATTATCTCTATTTTGCTTCTTTCATGCTGTCCTTTTCTTAAAATAGTCAGCTGTGATCAACAGTTTTGCAATCATTCCCTCCTCCTTAGTCTCTGGAATCTACAATTTTTACAGAAGTTGGCCCAGTCTGTTAAGGAGCCCCTGGACCAGAAAGATGCTGTAGTCAAAAAAAATGTTCAGAAAAATACATGTTAAAAAAAAAAAAAAAAAAAAAAAAAAAAAAAAAAAAACATGACCTGCTTGAGCCTGGATGCAAAAATATTTACACTACTCAGTAAGGGACAACATTACTCCAAAAATGCACAAAGGTTATCTGTTTAATTCTGATGTGATATGACAACTGAGTTGCAATACACACATGGAGAAGTAATGTTAATTTATTTAACTACTTAAGGAAGCCTAAACCAGTCACTCAGTAGAATTTAGATTTTCTATGGTGTTAGCAGTCACCTCTCTCATTGTTCAAGCACACAAACTTCTGTATTCTGCAACTTCTTTTTACCTTCATAACTGCAGAGGGATACTCAGCATTGTGGTGAACTTCATGCAGTATGACAGTGATGGAGAGACTCAACAACAACCAAGTCATTTCTGTTTTCTGTGACCCAAAATGCTCTTCAAAGCTAGAATATCTGAGGATAAAAGGGGAGAACATCCCACATAAGTTCCTTTCCTGTTCAGGTTAGGAAAAATCTAAATACAGCACTATTAGTAGCCTCTTTTATGTCAGACTGATAGATTTTAAATGGCATCCAGGAGGGCCCCACTCTCATATTTCAGCTGTTTTCTCATTATTGTTATACCTGGAAGCTCCATAGCAGATGGTGGAAATATTTGTACAGTTAAACACCAGGAGAGAGCTGAGGCAATAAACACACATGTCAGGAAACTGTCTGAATGGAGAGCTCACTTCAGACAGAAGTCTCCCTTCAAGCCATAAATAGCCATTGCCTAGATGCATCCTTTTCTAACTTTCTCTTATCTGTCAGATCAGTAATTTGGCTTGTCATTCCCTTGGCAGAATTTGAAGCAGGTTTAGATGCCTGCTCTCCATCCTCACATAAACACATCATGTGCAGAACTGTTAATGACAATTAGCTTTAAAAGCCTGCTGTGGGAAATCTCACATGGAAGCTTAGTGAATATTACAACCATCTCACTTGCCAATATATCTCTCTTAGCAGGAATTTATGAAGAGAAAAACAACTTTGTTCACATATTCATAGGCTCCTAGAAGCTGTCACTGTCAATGAATAAGCAGAAGTTCTTTTGTATCCCTTGAGACCACTGTACTTTCCCAAGTCACAGAAATATGAGAATCTTGGTTTACTGTCTCACAACAACCACATTATAGCACCTTTTCCCCAAGAAGTTTATTGAAGTATTTCCAAAATGCCTCACTGATAGGTTGCTCCAAAATCTTCCTCTTCTGATAATTAATCACTCCTTTTTTTGTTGTTTTTTAGCTTGAATTTCATAATGAGCAACAATTTTTTTTTCTGTTGCAAGTATGGTGCTTAATCATTGTTCATTGTTAATCATCTCCCTAGTGTAGATACAGATGTATATTTATATCTCTCTCTTACTTATGAACAGCAACTATACACCACTCCAGCCTTCATTCTGCTAAACAAGCCAGAACGCTCTCAGCTTTCCTCATTAAACAGACTCTCCATCCCCATTTTTGGCATCTGCTCCAATTTTAAGGGAATTTTTTTTTTTTTTTTTAGTACTACTGACCAGCGCTCCTGCAGGCAGATTGCTATGACCTTGGACCATGGTCAATACACCATTCCTCTTATTAAAGCTACCAACTCTTCATTCACAACTACCCATTTCACTGAGGTCTTATACCACACCATTCTGATCATCCTCAGCAAAATTCACTGGGTTTGTTTCCTTATCTGATGTACAAATGTTAATACAAATGTCTGTGAAAAGTACTCCCAAATCCACTCCTTTATTACCTTACCATCAACCCTATTACCTTTCCTCTAGCCCCACGCATTCTCTTTGACAATAGCACGTTGTTGCCTCCCTTTCTTCTAGATCCTCACTTACTGTAAAATAATTGTATTAACATGCTACTGGGCTACATGGGAAATTACCAGTTACATTACTGCAACTGTACAAAGAGTGACAGCTACAGAATTGCTTCTCTTGCCAAATTACAGTAGTGAGTTTCTCCACTGTGAATGATGTATTACAAACCCACATAATATTTTTTCCATTTATCTCCATCTTCCCTATTAATCTTTCCTTCAACGTCTGTACTAAATCTTTGCATCCTGCCAAGGTCAACTAATGGTTGGTAATGGATGGCTTCATGATTCCTCTGTTGGTTAAACAGGTCCTATATGTGCTGTTCTCCAACCACACAGTACTGGCTAAATTGCTTATTGCATGGATAAACATCACTAGGGGTATTACAGTTTCATTTGCCAACAGTTATAATCCCAGTTAAACTGAATAATAAATAATGCAAGTTTAGTTTTCACCCAAACCCAGAATATGGTAATTTGCTCTCCTTCACTTATTCCTATTACCCTATTTCACAGCCTCATTCTGTAATCTCTCTGCTATTAAATAATGAGCCAAAATACTAATTTTGCATTTCACTAGATTTAGACTACCTTTAGTATCCTTAATGATAGTGAAGGATACTTTAGTATCCTTTATTCTTCCCTTAAATAAAACAAAACCTCACACTTTTTTCTTTGCTCTTTGTTACTTACATAGCTAAAAGGATTTTATCATTGTTACAGCAGTAGTTGGTTTCTTTTGTAAGATCCTAGTCACCTACATTTTTGGAAATCCGACCTTCTTCCTCATGCTTTCTGAAAAAACATGGGTTTTTTTTAAAGATGCAAATCAGAACTTGAAGACCAAGATGAATTTAAAAGATAAAATCATCCAGGCACAGGTTTTTGGCTAACACAGACCATTTCAGTGACTAATGGAAAAAGTGGATGTGCTCCTCTTTCTGTCTCTCCTTCCTCAAAATGTAGAAATTGTGGGAAGAGCAATGCTAATGCTGCTAATGTACACGTCACAGGGGGAGATGAAGCCCTGCGCTGACTGGGAGGAGCTGGTAGGGATGAGCTGCACAACCTTGTACCCATGACTCCATCTTATAATGTGTGAGAAAGATTGCAGATTGCATTAGACAATGGCAATAAAGAGGCCGTGACTCCCTTGGTCACCCACTGCTGTTTTGTAAAACACATTGGCCGCCCATGCTGTTTCCATAAGGGTAAAAAAGGGAGATGTTGCACCTAAAATACACAGNGGGGCGGGAGTGACAGGAAGCAGGGGGAAAGAGAAGAGTGTTGTTCAGACATGGAGCCCATTTCACACCTTGCACCATAATCCACATACCAACAATTTGCTGAGGGCAGCTGTACCTGTGCTAGTTTTGATTCCTTAGCACGGCTACAGAGGCATGAATAACAATGTAAACACTTCTCTACATGGTCTGAAATTGCAGCAGAGGACTTTCGAGTTTGACATAGGAAGTAATTTGATCAAGGGAACAACAGCAGAGATGGCTGCTTGTAGAGGAAATCCTTCTTGATGGTGGTTTTTAGAACCTGGTCAAGCAAACACGTTAGGAACAGCTCTGACCACTTGCAGATGAAAGATGGGTGAGATATTTGTTTGTCCCCTGGCTTGGTGCTGTATCACTGATTCTGAAGGCTGGTGACTACCCACAGTGACAGGCAGTGGATGGTACATCTTGTGTTAGATTCTCTTGCTGTTTTACTACTATCATTATAAAGGTTGTACTATCTTGAGCACTATTCTATGTATTTGTGCTTTCTCTGTCAGGGTAGAGATAAGCTACATGCCTCATTTAAAGTAAGTGAGATCTTTCACTGTGTAGGAGCGGTACAGTCATCGATGGTTTTTTGTCTAGTTTTTCATGCATTTCCTTGTTTCCTGTTGTTTCTCTTCTCCCCTCTTGTACTGTTGTAACTTGTTCCTACCCTGCAAAAGTTAAAAAGCTACTTTGCTTGCAGGTGCTTGTTACCCATGTAGTGAACTTGTGAGTACACTCTGAAGATCCCAAGCCTCCATAAACAAAACCTGAAGAAAAAGGACTAAGATCACTCAGTGCATCACAACAACATGCCCATGATTTTTGGTGAATCCCAGGCCTGAGTCTTTCACCTATCCTAACCTCAAGGTAGTGACTAGGGCTGCTTTTTAAGCCCTTGACATTGAGCCATTCAAAGAATATCAGAAGAAATAAGGTGTCCAGCCTGCAACAGCTTCATTAGGCAAAAGGAATCCTCTTGTCCAACACTTGTTTTGTTGCTCCTTTTTATTGATACTGGCCAGCCACAGCTATTCCAACAGTACCCATCTTTCTCCCCTGGTCTTCATGCTTCAGGAGGATTACATTTGTTTTCTGCTAACTGAACTTTTCCCAGACTTACAAACCTTGTCAGAGTTGGAATTAACTCCTTTTAGAATTCGGTATTAGGCCAACGATTATAAAGGGTACATTTTAATAGCAGCAAGCTGTCTCCATTCTCATCATAGATGGTAAGAACCTCTAAGAACATTTACAGGCACCTTCGCATGATTTCAAGTTGTATTGCTCAGGATGTGCAAATCAAAAACCACTGGCAATATGGGGATAAGGAACATAAATGCTTGATTATAACAAAATCCATTCTTTAAAAACAAGCTGAAGTACAAGAACTGCTGTTCAGGCTTATCATTTATCAGAAGGCAGTCATCAGAACAGAAGTGCAGCAGACTTCACGACACTGTTTTTTCCTCTGCAAGACCAAAGACAAGAACAGAAAATAGGAAGACTATATTAGAGAAACTTTTATTTTGTGGTTGAATTGCAAAATGTCTTCTCAGATTCACAGGAGTCTCTGAGATCTTAAATAGCAACATTATACAATAATAGAGATCAGTTATTTACAGCAGCCAGAGAAATTTGTTGCTACTGGTAACAATATGATAATAATGTTTCACAAAGGCCAGTTAGCTCTTATGTTGCATTACTGAACATGGGACTGAATTTGGTCCAAAGCCTGCAAGTCCTTTGCCATTAAAATGCAAAACCTGATCCTGCAAATTTTATTTCATAATATCATGTTTATTACAAGCAGCAGCCCCTCATAGTTTATTAGACCTAAACAACTTTAAGTAATTTAGTAGCAGAATATATTATTATACAATAGTGGAGGTAAAAAAGAAACTACGAAGTGCAAATAAAGGAAGGTAAAGAGGGAATTAGGAAGTCCTTTCTTATAGGCTACTATAGGCCTATGGTAATGATCAAGGAGTAAAAAGTTTGCTGCAGAGCACAAAGGATGCACCATAGACAGAGTGCAGCCTGAAGATGTTACGGATAAGTAACATGAAGAGATGACCAGAGAAAGCCCAAAAGCTTTGTATGAATGTATGAAAGACTATATTTATGTTCAATAAAAGTATGATTCCTGATTTGAAGAAGGTGTAAACTACCCCATCTCCACTGATCTGCTGTGCCACTTGACACTAAGTGAGAAATTGCTGTACCTTGTTTTTCCACACTAAATAAAGTAGCACACAGCCTTGTTCTCCATTATGTATCACATTAGCAGGGTCCATTCCTGAAGCTCTTGCTTCTCTCAGCTAATTTCAGCTGAATTTCTGTGTTCAGAAATAAAATGATAATAATGTCACCAGCCACACTGGTTTCCCAGAATTTAAAAAAGCACTTTAGTATGGGTGCTGAAGTCATATTCTCATCCTGTCTCCTGCAAAGCATGGACGGGGCTGCTGCTTGCACATATGTGGAGCCGTTGTGCATGAAAATAAATGAGCACTATTATACTGTTGTAAGAATGATCACAGATGCTGAACGAACCATTGGACATGTCACAGCTAAAGCTGTGGAGATTGCTGATAGTTACTCACACTCATTCCACAAGCCACATAACATTGCATCATGGTGTGGCGCCCATGGAGTGTAGTGCGAAGGGCAGCTGTGTGCTAGTCCTCAGAGGCTTGACTCTGTGATATAAAACGCTCTTTCCCACCTTGTTAGTTGGGCTAATTTACAATGCATGCTGGGAATCAAGCAGCAAAATACATAGGAAAGTACAGCACCATTAATGGTTTGTGTATAGATTCTGATTATTTAGTCCTGAATGAAAATGTAACAGGTATTTTATTTTACTACTAAAAAAAATTGGCACTAGTCTCGTCATGAGCACAATATCAGATGCTGCAGGATGTGAAGAGGATTAGAGAGAAGGAACGGCCATAAGAAAAGGCTTTATGATTACGTCTTGTGTAAAGAATGAATAGCCCATTGATCTGATAAGCAAAAACTTCCACGATTTACATGAAGAAATTGATTTCTAAGTAAGAATCAGGCTTTGTTAAGACATTGGTTGGATTTTACCTACATCACAGAAAGGAAAAGGACAGCTTTCGGCTAGATCATCTTGCTGCAGGGCTGCACATTTGCCAATGCTGCAGAAGACAGATTAGAGGACCGCTTAGCTGAAGTGGGAAGGAAGGGTGAGGCTCAGTGCTTTCAGTAGCATTTAGACATTTTCTGGGTGAAAGCACAAACGAAATCATTATTTCAGTAGGTGAAGCCTCCTGCTTCATATTGCTAGAGATGAAAGATGTGAATTTATTATTGCTTAAAACTTATGTTACGGGTTGACAACTCACTCAGCCCAACTTCTTTCCTCTTCCTTCATCCATGATTCCCATTTGGGCTGTGGGAGCTCTTCATGCATCAAGGGTAAAAGAGCAAAAGGAAAAAACACTCCCTGAAAAAAAGCCTGAAAGTCTTTTGAACTCTATCCCACCTGCTAAGAACAAAAGAAGGCCTTGCATGCTTGAAGCCAAACATTCCCCATTGCAACAAATGTGAAGAACAGTGAACATTAAAATAAGCGCTCCAGAAAACAGGGTGTTAGACGCAGCACCATGCAGATAATCAAACAGTGCAATGATGCAAAAGGGAAGAGATGCCAACCCAGCAACCCACAAACACAGAGCTCCAGAAGGGAAGAACCTGCTCTTGCAAGGTGCCAGGGGACGCCTTCTCATCTGTAGGCCTTGAGCATGTACCAATTGGTATGATCCTGCTTTTATATTCTCATCATTTTGATTCAAGGAGAGTAGAAGGTGTAAGAAAACAGAAACCACACACACTCATATTAAAGGCTTAACTCTGATCTTCATTATGGGGATGCAGTTATTTGCGCTGATGCAGCTGGTCTCCACTAAAGGTAGGAAACCATCCTAGATGAAAACATTTTATTTGAAATATTTACTCAGAGGCAAGAGATGTTTTAAAAAGGTTCTGCATTTACCCTTTCAGGCACTGCAATACAGCAGAAAAGACTTACCCATTAAAGAATACATGAGGCATAAAGTGATTTTTTAATTATCACAGAAGAGGATATTTTATAGATTACTTCAATTTTTAAGTGACTAGTTGTACTCACTTCCAGAGCAAATATAAGGTACTTCTTGTCAGACAGGTTGTTTGGAATTTCGGCTTTATCATCAGCTCAATTTATAAAAATAAAAAAAAAATGAAGAAACTAATAATTCAAATACATATCTTGTGACAAGGTGATAGACATGTCCCATTTATTATCATGTATATTGCTACAAATAACTGTAAACTGAAGCCAGTGCCAGGAGAGATGTCACCTATATTTAATCTTACTCACTGAGCATGTATTTTGATAGCATTAAAATTACCCAATGCATAAAACTAAAAATCAATAAGTCTGCACCATGCCCAGTTATTGGATTATTTATGGTCTGTCTGATTTACAATTACAAAAAGGAATGGCATAGTTGGGAGGAAATATTTCATCGGATAAGGAGGTCTCCTGTGCCCGTATTTTTACACACTATTGTGTGCAGTGTTTGGCCGGATTGCAGGCTTTCTGCTGGCTCGCTCTACACAACGGTGTTTCAGTACGCAGTATCAATTCCTGAAGGCTATGACTATATCGACAATATGTACCATTTCTTTGTGGATAGAAAAGATTTATCCTCGATGTTTGTACAGTGCCTTCTCATCTGCAGCTCCTTTCCTAGCTTAAAGTGGAGGTGTCATGAAACGACGGACTAAATTTATGGTGATACAGTGCCGCGGCGTTCCGTCCCCCCTTCCTAGGAGCGGATCCGAGACGCAAACGCGCGATCCACACGGGATCCAGACGCTGCTCCTCCCCAGGTGGCATGCGATCCCACTCTCACGTCCGGCCGCCACCGCCGATCACTGAGGGCCTTCCCTACCCACCGCCGCCAGCCCCCTCCAGGGCTGTGAGGTTTTCTGATGTCTTTGTTGGGGGCTTGAGGGTATTTTTCTAGTATGTTTTGTCTTGCTGGAGCGGGCTCCCCGTCGACACAGCGGTGAGCGCGGCCAGGCCAACATTACAGTCCGGGGGCGGGCCGAGGGAAGAAGACCACCCCCTTTCTCCCCGGGGAGCTGCCTCCTCTGGCCGCCGGGTGCGCTGACCCCGCTGGGCGGTAGCCGACAACCGCGTCCCGCCCTCCCGCCGGAGCTGGCCGGCCGGACGCGGGGACTGCCGGCGGATGCGCGCGGCCCGGCGGCTGCTGCGGATGAGCCGGGCGAAGGAGTTGGTGGCGTACTGCTTGCTCCTTGGGGTGTCCGTGCCCCTCCTGCTGCTGCTGCTGCTACTCTGAGATGCGCCGGGCGGCGGCTCGCCCCCGCCGCGGGGGGACGGGCGGGAGGAGCCGGCGGCAGCCCTGCTCCGCCGCCCGGCGTGCGGTCGGTGGCAGCGGCAGCAGCCCGAGGCACTGACGCCCCGGCGGGGNCCGCCCTCCTGACCGAGCCCCAGCGCCCGCGGGACGGCTGCTGTAGCCGGGAGCAGCTGTAGCCGGGGCCGGCCGCGGCGCTCGCGTTGCTGCAAAGCCGCCGCTCTGCGGGGCGGAGTGTGTCCCCGCCGGCTCGCCGTGCGGGGAGGCGGGCCGGGGGCCGGCTGAGATGGGAGAGAGCATGTCCAAGAGGTTGAAGCTGCAGCTGGGTGGTGAAGCGGAGATGGAGGAGCGGGCTTTCACCAACCCCTATCCCGACTACCAGCCCCAGGGAGCCGTGGCAGCCCCCAGCGCGGCGGACGCCCACCGGGACAGGGCGCTGCAGCCGCCGGCGGAGGAGGAGTCCCTCCCCTTCGGCGCCGATGGGAAGGTGAGTCCTGGGCGGCGGGTAGGCGCCGCGTCCCGGAGCCCCGGGCCCGGTCTCACCCACGGGTCACTCGCTCCCGGCGGCAGCGGCGGCCCCGCGGAGGGGCTGCCGTGGGTTCCGCCCCGGGNTCGGGCTGTTTTACTCCGGTACGGGAGTGAACGCGGTGCCCCCGCTGGAGATGACAGAACGCTGTATAGCAGAATAGCTGTACAGAGTTGCTCTTACCACGGTGGTTCTGTGTCTCAGAAAAAGTTGTCAGGACAAGTTGTCCAATTTTCACCAGAGAAAGAGCATAAGAGAATGGAAAAGATTAGCACCCATCTAGAAAAGGAGAGTTTTTTCTCAGGTATCAGCAATGCTCAGTCATTTGGTGAAGCTAGACTGTTCTCACGTGTTTATTTACTGACATACGCACGTTTATAGGTTCAGGTGCACCATGATAGGCACTTGGCAGTCGGTTCATGCCCGCAAGCAGGTCTACCTGGTGGGACTGGTTACACAGAGTTTGCAGTCTTCCTGCTCTGCTTATCTCCTTGATGCCACCTGCTGCTGTTTGGTATACTGTGAGTGTCTTAGATTTTAAGTAGAGAAACAGCTCTGGCCTGGCTTGTTACCACACAGGCTGGATTACGCTGCAGAAGGAATGCCAGAATACAGACTTTCTGTCATTTAGGGCCTATGTGGCCTGATCTTTCAATACTGTGCAGGTTTGTCATCTTTTGCATGGAAAATACTGCATGGTGACACTGCTACAAGCACAAATGCAATTGAGGGTGGGAAGTTAGCTTCCTAACTCTTGATTGTATGCTGGGGTGAATAAAGGAAAGCTGTTGATACCAGCTCTGCTTGTGGCAACAGGAGTTATCTTGACTTACTGATAGAGTGAGTCAAGGATGGTGATGCCCAACAGTGAGAGGGACAATCTCTTTGACCATTGTAAGTGCCATCGGGATACCATCAGCTCACCATCACTCCAAGGCAATGAAAGTTTCACTAAGTTGTTCTGACTGGCATTTATGAAGTTGTATGTGGCTAAGCAGAGTGCACAAAAGAGAATACTTTGAGGCTTCAGTTTCTTGCTGCTGCAGTTAATTGCAGCTGTCAAAAGGAGAGCATTTGGGAAGGTTTAAAAAGCAAGAGTAGGTTTGAAAGTGAAATCTGCTTTGTTTTGCACTCAACTTCCTGTAGTATGCTCAGTGTTGGTCTAGTTTTTTTTTTTTCCTTGTGAAAGAGGACTGTTACTTCTTTGGTTTTTTGTATCTGGCTTAGTCAATAAAAATCATCCAAGTATGATGAGTTCAAGTATAAAGGCAGAGAGGAGATGGCAGAACTGCTCTTAGCTATATATTGTTGAATTGGTAAAAAACATACCAAGTCCTTTGTAGGTTAGTCATCTTTCTTGTATATCTGCTTTAAATCCCACACTTCGTGTCCATTTTTTAAAAGAGAAGATACTCTTTCATTTTCTGCTGATCTAGATGGACTAAAGCTTTCTCAAGTGAGATTACCAGAAGAATGGTGAGATATCAAAAGAAGATGAACATCCTTAAAAATTACATGTTAGAGTCTGCTAGCTAGTATTGCAGAATAATTAAACTCTAATTTACTTTGGGTCTGATTCTTGAATGAATCTAAACTCAGAGACGTTGTTCTGTGACAGAGCTGAAATGAGTTAGTCAAGAATTTTTAGCCCTATGTTCACATTAGGAATGCCTGTTACACTCTCCTATGCATGAGCGTGATGTTTTACAGTCGATGCAAATGTTTTTTCCCAGCATGAATGGTGGATGACATTCCTTGTTGCGGAGTGGCAGTCAGCAGCTATTTGTGCAAGTGTGTTCAGAAAATATGTTACAACACCTGAATGGCTTTGTATTTGATCAAAGGTGGTGTCTGGCCTTTGTTACGTTCAGAAGGATGAAGCACCTCTGGAAAAAAAGAATTTTCTGTACTGCGTTAAAACCATGTAACTGCAGCAATTCTGTGCATTTCATAGGAGAAGACAGAAGCAAGTGTACATTTTCTTTTGGTTTTGCATCTGCAAAATCTCAGGAGTCTTGCATATTTCTGGGCTAGAATATAGGTGTGAGTATATTTATGTGTATGTCTTCGAAGTATTTACATGCTGTCACTCCTAGTACTATCCTTTTATGAGAGTTCATGATGGGTACTTCTGGGTGCTTTTGTGGTTGTTGTTTGTGATTTTCAGTTTATGTTTAACTGTTTTATTTTTGCATTTAATGGCTCCCATTCCATCAGAGAAATGTCTTTGCTCGTCTAAAGCCTCAGGGAAGACAAAAGGACTTTACACAGGGTAGGAAGTCTGTTCAGTAAACTTCTGTACACAAGCACACAGGTTTCCTGAAAACGAGAGCATCTTTCAGAAGGCCTCAGTACACTGCATAATTCTTTCCTCCCATCTGCTGCTGAGTGGAGCGAGGAGTGCTGAGTGACTCACGTAATGACAGCCTGAGGTGTGTGGGGCTCTGCTGTTGTCATGGAAGGCAATGCATTATTAATCCCTCCATTTGATTTCTCAGTCTGTCATGACTGCCGTCTAAAATTCACCTGGTTGATAAAAGGACAAGAAGCTCTTCAAGGCATTTGAGGCAATCGGGACAAAATGCTGCATGTGGAAGTGTGTGTGGGTAAAATACTGTTCAGAAATCTTGAACTTATGGGAGAAGGAGAAGCAGAATTTGAGGTTGCAGATTTGTTTTCTTATAAATAGTCACAGTAAACAGTGCAGCTGTCTGCATGGGTTCTGCTCATGTAGTTGAAGTTCACTGTTTTCATAACTAGATTTCTTCGCCATTAAAGTATGAACTTAATTTGCTTCTGTAACTTGTCTGAGAAAGCCAAGGTAATAATTCATCAGGCAGCATTAATTCTAGATTAATAAGAAACATAATTTAAAATGTAAATATTTGTTTAATAAGTGATGAATCTTTCAATTAAATATATGTCCTGTAGGATATATATTTAAAAGGTCTTTTTCCCTTTCATGTGGACCCCATAGTGATACCTTAGCCTAAAAAGGTACCTATAGATATTATCTCAAAGAGGTCCAAAGGTTTTCAAAATGGAAATGTAAATGGTCAGGGGAGGCAGAGAAATTAATAGACTCATAACAAAGAACATTCCCTAGTTCTTAGTTCCCTAGTGTGGTGGAGAGTTAGGAAGCTCTGAAGGATTTTTGGGAAGGAAAAAGGTGAGGAGAGCTTGCTGCTGAGGGGTGGTAATAGATTGTTTGAGGACCCCTCTATGTGGGTGACACACCAATGTCAACCTCAGATTGCCCACTGTCCTCAGAGCCACCCTGTGGCTACATTTATAGTGTAGTCAGGTGTGATTTGAGATTCTACTTCAGACTGACTACAGGCCAGTGACTTGGGGAAAAAAAGCAGGCTGATACTATCTGCTCAGCTAGGAGAAGGGGAAGCCTAGACAGTGATGTGAATTCTGTGTTTATGCAAGAAAAAAAAAAGCATCCTTGCTGTCAAGAAATTAATGCAATCCCAGCCCTCACTTTAAGATTGTCTGAGTTTGTTGTGGAATCACAAGACAAAAGCAAAATTAGATTCAAACTTCACTAGAATGCCCGAACTTGAACTTCTTTTTTAGGCCATTTTTTTTCTTTGTAAGTTTTTTCCTGAGTTGCCATGGTGTTCTAAGAATATTAGGAAAAAGTGGTATGTTCTGAGACATGTATACAATGCCTTATTAGGCTTTGCAGGGGGCTCCTTACAGGGAAGCTGTTTTAAAGATTATGGTTCTCATTGGCAAATATGTATTAATGGTGATACAGAATATTTGTTTGGTGATATGGAATATTTACCTAGATTTAGCATTTTGGTGATTTAGAAGTGTTTAATTTACTAATGCTTTCTCAATCTCCTGTTACTTCTGATAATTCCTTTATGCGGCTTTCACTGTTCCTTCTCCTGTAAAATATATTAGAA
>VZTR01033009.1:331799-427226 GCA_013400775.1 Chaetops frenatus
GCAGCAAGTTCTCTCTGTTCTGGGACTGACTCAGCAACAACTTATACTAGTGGGAATTATACAACTTATTGCCACTGGAGGCAAAATTCAACCTCCAGAGCCAGTAAAAAATTCTTTCCACTTTTTTCCAGGGGTGAGGTAGCTGCGTTTCTTGAGCTTGTTACTTTCTTGATAGTTTCCTGGCTCCCCATCTCAGGCATATACTATTTTCATAGGGGACTCTGAAACAAACAAGATTTGCAATATTCCCTTTGATTCTTCAGAAGGAAAGTATGTTTTGCTTTTTGAGAGTCTTGGTCAAAACTGAGCCTGAAAATCAGTTTGTTGTACTTCATTGTCTCTTACTAAATCCTGGCAGTTGTACATAGCCCAAGAGGAAGAACTGCTGCTTCTTTCCTACAGTACAGATCAGCACTGAACGCCACTTAAGGGCTTTTCTGATGCTTTCGTAGTGAAAGGCTCTCCTGCTATTCAGGACAGCACTTTACCACAGAGTTAAGCCTGTTTGGTTTTAGTCAACCAAACTAAACTATTTTCTGAGTGAAAATAGTTTGTAAAAGCAAGCCCCAAGTTCTGATTAAATTGTCTTTATCCATCCACTCTTCATCAGTCTCTAGTTTTACCTTGCAGACCTGCATGTTAAGGAGTTGTTACTCCAGCTAGTTGTGTGGACAAGTGCAAAAACAGGTACTTGCTTCCTGGTGAATATAAATTTTATTTGGGTCTAACTGCACTAATCTGCTGTCAAGCTCAATATGTGGAATATATCTGCTCTGTTAGCATTGAGATCATTTAGACAGAATTGGTAGAGGTTTTAGCTCATTTTGCAACTTGAGGACCACCTAAAAATGTCATAGCTGAGCAGAGATTTCTCTGTAGTGAATGACTTTAAATCATACTCACAACAGACTTTTATTTTCTCAGCTTTTAAGAAGTAGCATGCTGGTATTAGGCTACCTGGAAGACCAGTGATTTTCAGTATTGCTCTTGCTTTATTGGTCTCATTTCCCAAAACATAAGATATCTGTTAATCATGTTTATTTTTGTAACCAGTAATCTGGAGCTTTTTGATGACTCGTCGCAGTGGTGTAAATCCTTAAGCTTTGGGTTTTTGCTGCCTTATAACAGTGAGACACTTCATACACTTCATATAACTTCTTTCATACACTAATACATTAGCGATACAGTCTTCATATTTCTCATATGCTTTAAGTAGTTCTTTCTGTAACTTGAATGTTTGCCTTTTAATGATGTTTTTCACGCCCTTATATCCTCTGAGATAGGGTGATGACTGTTTGAAGCCTATTCCTAAGCTGACATTTGTAGCAGTGTGGGAATTTGCCTGCAGCTATTGATTTCTCTCTCTTCCTTGCCTCACCCTTATTTTTCTTTTTTTCTTTTAACTTTTTTCCCCCTTTATCACATGCATGGCAGTAAGTGACAGATCACAGAAAAACAGTGCAATGTGTCCTACAGACAGCAATGTTTCGAAGTATTTATTAAGCTTGTGGTTTTGCAGAACTGACGTGTTTCTGGACGATCTGTGTGAGGAGTATCAGAGAACTGTGTTTGAGTGTTTCAGAGGCTGGGTGATGAGGTTTGACAGTATCTGGTGTTTTCAGAGAAGAAAGCGCTGCTTTTGGACCTGTAAGTCTTTTGACTTAGGTAAAAATAAAGTAGAACTTTTTCTTCTGTACAAAAAGGCTTGTCACCTCCTAGCAGACCTTGCTAGATTCTGCATATGGGATCCTATTGCCATCCCTTCTGGTCTGCTTTTGCAGGAACTTGTGGAGGTGAGCATGAGACCTCATCCTGCTTCAATAGATCCATGCATGGGTGTGAAACCTGGTTCCCTTACAGTCAGTGGCAAAATTCCCAATGAATTCAGTACACCCAGGATTCCTCATTTCAGTAGAACTGTGAGTTTTCCCTTACTCCATTCTTCCTCGACAGTGTCTGTCATGTCCTTTCTGTGATCTATGCAAGTTTGGTTTTTGAATGAGTTCTTGCTTCAGGACCAACTTGAGCTGTATTTTCTTCTCTTTGAATTCCACTTTGGCTGAAAGACAACACAGCACCATGATACGTGTCTTGTTCTACACATCACCAGCAACAAAGTGAGATAAAATAAAAGTGTACTTTACTTGTTTGGTAGGTAGCACTGTGTGTATAGGTCATCTCCTCTCTAC
Source organism: Chaetops frenatus (assembly GCA_013400775.1). Taxonomy (NCBI): domain Eukaryota; kingdom Metazoa; phylum Chordata; class Aves; order Passeriformes; family Picathartidae; genus Chaetops; species Chaetops frenatus. Next base: position 333,989 of record VZTR01033009.1, read on the forward strand.
TTCTACAGAATCAGTTGCTTACTTCTGCAGTCTGGTTTTGCACATAGCATCAGTCCCCCCAAACCTGATGAATTAAAATAGGCTTGAGAGCAAGGTAGTTGCTTTGGGAGCTGCTGGTGGCAAGAAAGATTGGTACATTGGCAGCTTGTGAGAAAGCAGTGAGCTCATGTCTCTGTTGGCTTGCTGTGACTCTGCACAAGTTCTTAGCATAGATGTCATGAGCAAGTAAATGCCAAGAGGTGGTTTTGAACACGTGGGTATCTAAAAGTCTTTCACAGATGCAAATGAGATTACTCATCCTGTGTCTGTCAAACCAGAATGTTACTTTTAACGACACAAGGAGTGCCATGAGGCCTCAGGGTTGCATTGTCTGACTTTTATCAGCACTGTGATATTTGGTCCAAATGCGCATGCAAGACTTTAAAGTTACAGACTTCTCTTACCTACCAGAAATCATGATATACAATACATACATAGCAGCTTCTTACTGCCTCATCTGCTCTTGATTCTGCTTTGTTTTAATGCCATGGCTGTAAAGCTGGATATGACTGCAATGGTCAGTAAGAATTGGTATGTTATTGTAATGTTGACTGCAAGTGAAATATTTGGGGTTGGTAGGAGATTTTTATTTGCATCATGATGTATTTTTAATAATAACAGAATCACAGAATATTCTATGTTGGAATGGACCTATAACAAACATTGAGTCTGACTCTTAAGTGAATGGCCCATATGGGGATCAAACCCATGACCTTGGTTTTATTAGCACTGTACTCTAATGTGGGTGCGTAATTCCAGTGCTGAATTTACAGAAGAAGAGTTAAATTCTCTTTAGAAACCCTACAAATGAAAGGAAGCAGATAGGGGAAACGTATTGCTAATAAGGACAGCATAATTGCAACACCTTGTCATTAGTGCCGAAAGTACTTTATACTTTTGTTAGCTTTGGAAGATTTTGTATTGGGATGTAGCTTTGCCTGCTGTCTCACTGCAATGGAAAAAGTGATATACTTCAAATAAATAACAAAATTATTCATTTCCAAAACAACATATTTCTTTTTTTCTGCATTACTTTTGTGCTGATAATGAGCCTTTTTAGTTACCATAACCAGTATGGCACAAGGCTCTATTTGATATAATGAGGAATGAGCTCTCTTTTTTTTTGTGTTTTGACAATACAAAACTTGAGCAGTGTTTGGAATGATTGTGGTTGTTCTTTCTGCAGCAGCAGAGGAGTAATGGAGCAGTTGAATTCCTGGAGAGAGCCTTTTCTAATTAAAGATACTCTTCAGCTCCTGCTATCACCCAGTCTGTTGTGAATGAGAACTAAATGTGCCACTGGATATCAGAGATCAGGCTTCCTGGGTTTTGTTTGTCCCTACAGGAATAACGAGTCACCCACAGAAAAGGCTGAATGCTGTTGGAAACATCCTCATGAGATGAATGTGCTTCTGATGAAAATCAGTCTGTGCTCCACACGAGCATGCGTGTTATGCTCAGTTGTAATGCTGCCCTAAGATTCCTTGAAGGAAGTTTTTGAGCCTTCTAAAACCACCTTTCAACACTCAATTCTTCATGTAATTAATTTATTCTAGTGCATGTAAGCATCTGTTACAAGTTTATAGGGGAATCTTATGAAATGATCAGTGACAGTGCTCGGTTGTGAAAGCTTCAAAGCAACCAGAAAAAAATAGAGGCAGTGGTAGAGGAGTAGTTAATAGCTGGGGAAAGCTTTGTTGCCACTTAGAACCTATTCACACTGACGTAAGCTTGGGAGTAGCTTTGTTTGGGTTTACAGATAATTATAAAAATATTAATAAAAATATCCCTTCATCTGTGTTTTTCCAAGCACTGAACCAAGACAATTACAATTCACTTTCTAGAAAGAGGGATTACCAACCTGAGCTAAATTATTTGTATGGGACTGAGGTTTCAATGCAGAACCCAGGCATCCTGATGTCCTAGTATTCCCCTCTCACCTCTAAGTGATTTAATCTGATGTTTGATACAAAATATCCTGATTTGGTAACAGCAGGTGTATTGTCAGAACACAAAGATAACCAGCATGCTGTTGATGTGCAGTAGGTAAATAAATGGGGAGTCTGAAGCCTTAGTTCACTCTTGTCAGATAGGCTGAACTCTATGCTTGGATGCATCCACATGAATATCCTCATGCTGTTTCGCCATATGCCTTAGCATTGGCATAGCTGTCTTTTGAAGGAGAAGAAGCCCTGCCCTTGGGGTAGGTTTTCGTTTGTGTTGAGACTTCACTGAACTAGTCAGAAATGGGAGGGTGGCAGGGTGGTGGTGATGGGGATGCATAGTACAGTTCCCTAACAGAAAGGTACTTAACACCATATTAACCCTGAAGAGTAACAGGCTTCAGATGCCTACTGTGTTTGGTTGCTATTTCCAGAGATATTGGAGAAGGTTAAGGTGTCTCTAGCTTGTTTCTAGAGTGATATGTGTTCAATGTGAGATACAATGGCACAATTTCCTTCTCCCTTCCTATCCGACCATGGGTATCCTTAAATGGATTTGACTCATTGACCCTGGAGATTTCTGGTGTGTCAGAAGCCTTGTGCAAAGTCATATAATCTTTCTGATTTCTGAATCTGTTGGATAGATGTTTGAAATCACTGATTTTTATTTGATGTTCCACTCTGGCCAAGAATACAGAATGTGGTACATCTCCAGTAATCAGTTGCATGGTGGCATCCAGGATCTGTAATTTATCAAAACCCCACACTTTTGGGATGTGCTTTAGTCAAGCAAGAACTTACCTTACTAGTGTGTTAATTTCTATGTTCCATAGGCTTTAAGGAATAATCAATAACATATCTTCCCCTAAAGTGTGCATAACGAGAGAGAAATGTTGGTGAGAGTAAAGTATCCTCTGTTACATTTCATATATTTCACCTTTATAAACTTTTATTGGTCAAAAATAAAAGCAAGCAGTGTGTAAAATCAAAGATTTGTTTCTTTGCCTTTGTGCCTGAGCTGAAGCTGCTGAGCTGCTTCTACTCATCCTCTTTGGCTTGATTGTCTTGAGTACAAACATTTCTTTTCCTTGGCTGTTTCCTGCTCTGTAGTGCTACAAAGGATGTGCAGGAACCTTGTGATGAGAGCAAGCACATATAACATGAGGCTTGTGCTATTTGTCCATGACATGGTCTTGGTACCAGGATCCTGATTAGGATTACATACTGTCACAGTGTCCATAGTTGCTCTTTGTGTGACTTTAAAGAATCCACAGGTAATTTTTGTCCAATAGAGATACTCGTAACTTACTCTAAAATGTAGTCAGAATGCATTTACGTGAGACACACTTAAGATGAACCACCTTGATGCTGCTGATTGCTGTATGTATTATTTATTTCCTAGTTATTTTTTGTTTGATTGGTTTTGGTTTGGTTCGGTTTTCTTCCCAAACAAGAAGGTGGAGCAGGCACTTTGCATTCTTTAATTCTTTTCTTTTCTGGCTCATTTCTTGTCTTCTGCTTTCAGGTCAATGCTTGGTTCTCAAAACGGATCCAGGCAAAAATCAAGGACCTTCTGCAACAAATGGAGGAAGGGCTGAAGACAGCAGATCCACATGACTGCTCTGCTTATACTGGCTGGACTGGTGAGAAAGCTAGAATTTGAATGAAATGTATTTGTTAAATGATGTAATTGGATTTATTCACAGGAGATTCTGATATTCTCATAGGAGTGGCAGAAATACTCTGTTACAGGCAGATTTGTAAGCTGGTTTTTCTTTTAACTCTGGAGCCTTGGTCACTGCTGTCTGTAACTTGCATTGACTTCAGCAGACAAAGATACAGAAAGCTAATAGACTTTTGTATATGAAGATCATTGTTTTGCAAAAGGAGTAGATTTTCTAAGGCTGCTCTTTTACCTTACCTCCTATTTCTTCAAGTTTGCTTTTTAAAATGAGTTATTTTTAACCTTTTTCTGTTCAACAGGCTATTAGTTAACAGTTTTCTAATGATAACAGGATCTTCTAATCGCTGGGAGTAGATGGGGGGGAATATGTTCTGTGGCCAGGAGCTTGGAGGCTTCAAATCTGGAATTTGGGTGCTTTGGCTGTTCCTGTTCTGTCTGTACAAAAATGGTAAAATGATTGTGTGAGGAGGGGCAGTGTAGAGGTATGGTTGCACGACTGTAAAGATCATGAAAAAAATTAGGCATGTGCAGGTGTTGGTTATTGTTAAGGACCATTTTTCATTTAGCATTGTATCACTGATGCTGTCCAGATGTAAATGAGCCCTCTAATTGGTGTCATTTAACCCCACCTGGCAACTAAGTATCACACAGCCAAGCACTCACATCCTGCCCCTTCTACCTCCCCTCTGCGTAGTGCATAGGGAGGGGATTTGAAAAAAAAAAAAAAGGTAAAACCCATGGGCTGAGGTAAGAACAATTTAATAATTGACCTAAAGTAAAATGAAACAATAACAATAATGGAACCAACAGTAATAATTATAATTGTAATGAAAAGGAGAGAGGGATAAAATGCAAGAGAAATGAGTGATGCAGAGTGCCTTTGCTCACCACCTGCTCACCAAAGTGCAGCCCATGTCTGAGCAGTGATTTGTGGCTTCCAGCCAGCTTGTCCCAGTTTATGTACCCAGCATGATATCCTGTGGTAGGGGATAGCCCTTTAATCAGTTGGTGTCAGTTGTCCTGGCCATGGTCCCTCCTCGCATCTTGTCCACCAGCTCCCTGGCAGAGCATGGGAAACTGAAAAGTCCTTAACTTAGGGTAAGCACTGCTCAGCAACCACTAAACCATCAGTGTGTTATCAGTGTTATTCTCACATTAAATCCAAACCACAGCACTGTAGCTTCAGAGAAGAAAATTAACTATATCCCAGCTGAAACTAGGACACAGATCCTTTAGGCGGAGCCTACAGTTTTCATGTCTGATGTGGCCACTGTTCTTCAAGTTGCCAGGACGTGTCCATGTAGGCCTGTTAAGTGTAACTTTGCTGGATAGAATGGCATATTCTGTTCCTGCTCTTCTAGCTCAAGCTTCAGGCATACCTAAATTTTTAGCACCACGTTTGAAATGTGCACTGAGGAGATCTATTATTTTAGCTCTACGTTATGAGGTGGGAGTAGCTTGGAAAAGCTCTCCAGCCTTCATCCATCCTTAGGCTTAAATCTGGCAATTAAAGGGTAAGATTTCTTTGCTTTCTTTTTGATATTTCAGTACAGATGGTGCTGTGGGTGGATGGGTGGGGAACTTTTAGACAACTCAGAAGATAGACGTGTTTCAAGGTCTGAAAGTGACTGGCTGCTGAGTGCAGTCAGATCTCCAGTGGTGGGCTTTCTCATGCTGACAGTACGGAATGGCTCCTGGGGAGCTGTGTTCTGACAGAGTGACTGACAACTGAAATTATGGCTGATAAACCAGAGCATGCTGGAAGTGAGTCATAAGGTAAAAGTAACACAGCCATCATTAACTGAAACAGGAATATAGATGAACAAGTGATGTTGTCTAATGAGAGTGGGATTTTTCCATCCTGTAGAAGGATTGCCATCTACATCTATTCCAAGCTGTTAACTTCTTTCAAGGCTCCTGTGGGTACAGTTCTGAATAAAAGTATTTAAATGATCTGATTTTTTAAATACTATAGATACTTTTCTCCCAAACTTGCTCTTTGCTGCACCTTGCTAGTGTGCAAATTAGAAGGTTAAAGTAGTGCTGTAAACAACTACCCTGCTTTTTATGTACCAAGTCTAGACAAATGTTATTGGCAGTGCAGTCATGATTATAGGCTTGCATTTTGTGAAAAACCTTTAATATCTTGCAACGTGTACTGTTGGCATGTAGCAATCATAGGACACATGTAAGAGTCCATCTTACTTATACTTTTTTATGTGCCAGACTTCTTGGAGGAGCCATTTTAAGGGTATTGCACTGAGAAACACTAGGAAGGATTAGATTAACTGGACTTTGTGGCTACATTTCTGATCATTCTTTGATCAAGCCAAGATATTTCCAGATTTGTTGCAGCATAGAAAAGGGTTCTACAAATCCCTATAAACAGCCCACAAGTTCCCATGATGCTGAACTAGGCTACCCAAGCTTTGCAGCTTTCTTCTTGGATTCACCTAGAAAGGCTTGCTCAAAGCCTGCCCAGGGAACATGTGAGGATGTACCAGCACTCTTGTGGTGCTGTTGTTCTTGTACTACTGAGGTAGACTCTGTGTGAGCTAAGTGGGCCTTGTGTGTACTCGGCTTTGGATGAGGCTCAGGAGAGTGCTCTCTCCATTCAAAAATGAATTAGAGTTACAGTGTGGTCTAGAGATAAATTATTTACTTCTGCACGTGTATGCTTGGAATTGGCTGATAGATCTCCACTTAGATGGATTTTTTTCACTTTCTTCAGCCTACGCTGTTATTATTTCTAAGGTTTTGTTTTGTTTTAATGGAAAACTATGTAATGAGTTTGATGGAGTGAAGCCTGATAATACCTCCTGGCATTCTCTGAGCCCTGGTTTAAATTCTAACTTTTACAAACCAACTTGACTTGTACAAGCTTGTAATCTTGTTGTGAAATACTTCTGGGGTTATGAAGAACTTGGCAAGTTGAATCCAAAAACTCATCAAAAGATCTTCTTACAAATTAAATGGGAAGCAAGTCAATTCTTGCATGTAATAGATGAGTATTGTAAAGTTAGTATACTCAGTCACACATGTGCACGTTAGCTCAAAATTTTGAATCTTCAGTGACTTGTGTAGTGGGTAGATGCTGTCTGAATGCAGGGCACCCACAAAGCTTCTCTTTCACTCCCCTCCGTAGCTGGAAAGGGAAGAGAAAAGTATAGTGAAGGCTTCATGGGTTGAGATAAGAACCAGGAGAGATCACTCAGTGAATACCATCATGGGCAAAACAGGCTAGAATTAAAGATGTTAATTGAATTTATTGGTAGCAAAATCAGAGCAGGATAACGAGAAGTAAAACAAGACCTTCAAAACACCTTTGTCCCACCTCTCCCTCTTTCCCAGCTCTACATCCTCCCCCAGAAGCACAGAGAGACAGGGAATGGTGGTTATGGTCAGTTCATCACCCATGGTTTCACCTGGTGCTCAGGAGGAAGAGTCATTCCCCTGCTCCCCGCTGGGGTCCCTCCTACAAGAGACAGTTCTCCATGAACTTCTCCAATGTGAGTCCATCTCAGGAGCAAACTGCTGCAGCATGGGTCACTCCTTCGTGGGGTGCGGTTCCTCAAGCACAGGCTGCTCCAGTGTGGGCTCCTCTCTTCTCAGGGGTTACAGCCTCCTTCCATGAGGTCACAGCCTCCTCTTAGGCATCTTCCTGCTTTGGCATGCTCCATAATTCTTCTCCATGGGCTGCAGATGGATCTCTGCATCCCCATGGTCCTCCATGGGCTGCAGGGGCAGAGCTGCCTCACCATGGTCTGCACCATGGCCTGAAGGGGAATCTCAGCTCCAGTGCCTGGAGCACCTCCTCCTTCTCCACTGACCTTGGTGTCTGCACAGTTGTTCCTCTCACAAGTTCTCTCTCCACTCTTCTCTGGCCACAATTACAACTGCACAATTACCTTTTTTCCTCTTCTTCCTAAATCTGCTATCACAGAGGCATTACCACTATTTCTAATTGGCCCAGCCTTGACCAGTGGCACATGAGCCTTTGGAGCCACCAGGGATTGGCTCTGCTAGACGTGAAGGAAGCTTCCAGCAGCTTCTCACAGAAGTCACCCCCATAGCCCCTTGTTACCAAAGCTTGGGTATGCAAACCCAATACAGTTTGCCAAGTGTTGAGGCCTTTGTCGTGAGTGTTCTTCTTTCTTTTGGAAATTGAGTCTCTACCATTGGGCTTCAGTACAGTAATTTTTATTTTTGCCACAGTCCAATCGAAATGTCATCCAAATAGCGGCCTGGTGTCTTCACATTGCATAAGTTAGGAACCTTGACTGACATGTTTTTATCGCCAAAATACCTATTCACATTGGAGTTACTGGTTCAGAGGCACCGAAGAGGGGATTGCTTAGAAAGAAAAGTGAAAATCTCTTTTTCATGTGTTCCTTTCAGGTATTGCCCTCTTATATCTGCAACTGTACCGCGTCACAAGAAACCAGAGCCATTTGCAGCGATCTCTTGATTACGTGAAGAGAATCCTTCGCAATTTGAATGGCAGAAGAGTTACTTTCCTCTGTGGTGATGCTGGGCCATTGGCAGTGGGTGCAGTGGTTTACCACAAACTGAAAAATGACAGTGAATCTAAAGAATGTGTTGCCAAGTAAGTGGTTGATCGTGGCAAAAGTCATGTCCTTCATTTGTAGAGAGCATTGGTTCAGTAACTTTTGCAAGTGAAATTTTCGAGGACAGAGTTAAAGAATGGACATTTTCTCCCCTGATAAATTTTCAGTAGAAGAATGCAAAATAGACTTTATTAAATCTGGCTTACACTTGATTCATATTTAGTGGGTAATTTTGAGTCCTCTATCGCTGTTAGGACAGGATGTCCTGGGCATATCTCTAGTGCATGCACATTCTGATTTTGTCACATTGAAATGACATTTAACAAAAGCCACACACTTGTCATCGGCAATGTGTAGTGCTTGTGCAGTATGTGATGCTTTCTGTAAAGAGTGGGTCTTAATTGTTGATTCATTACAAAATATGTGAACTGCAGGATCTGGAAACAGACAGACAGAAACACGGTGTATCTGATTGATATGTAACAAAAATGTAATATAACAAAGAGGAAGTATTTGCAAGAGCAGATTTGTAAAGGCAAGGGATTTAATCAGGTCAGAGCTTATGAAGGATGGCCTGAAAAAAATTCCAGCCCCTTTTCAAAGTAATCTCAATGGAACAAATGTCTCAAGAAATCCCATTAGGCTGTAGCTTCATTAGAGAGCTAACTGTGCTTTTGCTGGTACACAGTTGATTGCTATCCCAGCAAGGGCTGGAAACGCTGGAACCCTGTGGGTTGTGCATTCAGGATCACAATCCACCTGCTGGCTGTCCAGCAGCATACTTCAGGCTGGCAGAATTTGCAATGAGGCTTATGTCTTCATCTCCATTCTGGTTTATGTTTGGAAATGTAACTGGTCCCTTTCTAGTCTAGAATCCCAGTGTGATTAATCTCTGCTGGTGTTGCTGAATGAATATTTAATCTTTGAAATGAATGTTAGGTTTGGGGTTTTTTGCTTTTAGAACTGGCAGTAAACTTGGGCATGTCATTTTGAATGCAGCTTGGAAAGCAGTGTTGCTGTAAGGCAAGAAACCTGAGTATAGCAAAATGAGATTAGCAGTAAATCTTTTAGTGTTGCCTCTCCTTGGAAAGTAATTTCTATGAGGAGTCATGAAAAGGAGTTTAGTTTGATTATTTTGTTTACAAATATGTTCATGACACCAGCTGAATGGTGGATTATAGATGTCAAAATGTATGAAATCTGTGATTTCACTTGTAACTTTTTACCTTGTCCAGTTGTATGAGTTCAACAATAAAACTTAATAGTGGACAGTTTAGAAGAAAACNGGCTGCAGGGCCAGAGCTGCCTCACCATGGTCTGCACCATGGCCTGAAGGGGAATCTCAGCTCCAGTGCCTGGAGCACCTCCTCCTTCTCCACTGACTTTGGTGTCTGCACAGTTGTTCCTCTCACATGTTCTCTCTCCACTCTTCTCTGGCCACAATTACAACTGCACAATTACCTTTTTTCCTCTTCTTCCTAAATCTGCTATCACAGAGGCATTACCACTATTTCTAATTGGCCCAGCCTTGACCAGTGGCACATGAGCCTTTGGAGCCACCAGGGATTGGCTCTGCTAGACGTGAAGGAAGCTTCCAGCAGCTTCTCACAGAAGTCACCCCCATAGCCCCTTGTTACCAAAGCTTGGGTATGCAAACCCAATACAGTTTGCCAAGTGTTGAGGCCTTTGTCGTGAGTGTTCTTCTTTCTTTTGGAAATTGAGTCTCTACCATTGGGCTTCAGTACAGTAATTTTTATTTTTGCCACAGTCCAATCGAAATGTCATCCAAATAGCGGCCTGGTGTCTTCACATTGCATAAGTTAGGAACCTTGACTGACATGTTTTTATCGCCAAAATACCTATTCACATTGGAGTTACTGGTTCAGAGGCACCGAAGAGGGGATTGCTTAGAAAGAAAAGTGAAAATCTCTTTTTCATGTGTTCCTTTCAGGTATTGCCCTCTTATATCTGCAACTGTACCGCGTCACAAGAAACCAGAGCCATTTGCAGCGATCTCTTGATTACGTGAAGAGAATCCTTCGCAATTTGAATGGCAGAAGAGTTACTTTCCTCTGTGGTGATGCTGGGCCATTGGCAGTGGGTGCAGTGGTTTACCACAAACTGAAAAATGACAGTGAATCTAAAGAATGTGTTGCCAAGTAAGTGGTTGATCGTGGCAAAAGTCATGTCCTTCATTTGTAGAGAGCATTGGTTCAGTAACTTTTGCAAGTGAAATTTTCGAGGACAGAGTTAAAGAATGGACATTTTCTCCCCTGATAAATTTTCAGTAGAAGAATGCAAAATAGACTTTATTAAATCTGGCTTACACTTGATTCATATTTAGTGGGTAATTTTGAGTCCTCTATCGCTGTTAGGACAGGATGTCCTGGGCATATCTCTAGTGCATGCACATTCTGATTTTGTCACATTGAAATGACATTTAACAAAAGCCACACACTTGTCATCGGCAATGTGTAGTGCTTGTGCAGTATGTGATGCTTTCTGTAAAGAGTGGGTCTTAATTGTTGATTCATTACAAAATATGTGAACTGCAGGATCTGGAAACAGACAGACAGAAACACGGTGTATCTGATTGATATGTAACAAAAATGTAATATAACAAAGAGGAAGTATTTGCAAGAGCAGATTTGTAAAGGCAAGGGATTTAATCAGGTCAGAGCTTATGAAGGATGGCCTGAAAAAAATTCCAGCCCCTTTTCAAAGTAATCTCAATGGAACAAATGTCTCAAGAAATCCCATTAGGCTGTAGCTTCATTAGAGAGCTAACTGTGCTTTTGCTGGTACACAGTTGATTGCTATCCCAGCAAGGGCTGGAAACGCTGGAACCCTGTGGGTTGTGCATTCAGGATCACAATCCACCTGCTGGCTGTCCAGCAGCATACTTCAGGCTGGCAGAATTTGCAATGAGGCTTATGTCTTCATCTCCATTCTGGTTTATGTTTGGAAATGTAACTGGTCCCTTTCTAGTCTAGAATCCCAGTGTGATTAATCTCTGCTGGTGTTGCTGAATGAATATTTAATCTTTGAAATGAATGTTAGGTTTGGGGTTTTTTGCTTTTAGAACTGGCAGTAAACTTGGGCATGTCATTTTGAATGCAGCTTGGAAAGCAGTGTTGCTGTAAGGCAAGAAACCTGAGTATAGCAAAATGAGATTAGCAGTAAATCTTTTAGTGTTGCCTCTCCTTGGAAAGTAATTTCTATGAGGAGTCATGAAAAGGAGTTTAGTTTGATTATTTTGTTTACAAATATGTTCATGACACCAGCTGAATGGTGGATTATAGATGTCAAAATGTATGAAATCTGTGATTTCACTTGTAACTTTTTACCTTGTCCAGTTGTATGAGTTCAACAATAAAACTTAATAGTGGACAGTTTAGAAGAAAACCATTTAATTCTAAACCCAAAACGTAGTTCCAAGAAAGGAGACATGAAACTGGTTTTTATGAGTAGCTTTTCCCTGGTATTAAGCAGAGACAGCATAAACACATGACTGAGGTCAGTGGTTTTGCTATGGCATAATTTTAATGCTTACATTTCTCCTGAGAAATAACAGCTGGGGGAATCTGGGAATCGAATTTGGTCTTAATCCAGATTGTTGTTGCCCCTCCCCCAAATTAAAATGCGATCATCACCATGGTTTCATTTAATTATCATTTTAATCAGAAAAGATAGGAAGAAACAGGGAGAGAGTGGCCGGAAAACAGGTCTCTGATCCACCTCAGTACTAATACTGACTTGTAGAGTATTACCAGAGAGTCATTCTGGAGAAAATGAGACTTATGATGGCCACTGCTTCTTGTTTCTTGTTTTTTTCATTGCTCAAGGCAAGCAAAACACTTGTGCATTATAGCAGTGTCCTGTTCAAAACTGAGGTGCTAAATGTTTGAGATAACGTGTTTTCTTGGGAGAGGGCATGACAAATGGTGGTATTGGGGTTTTTTTGTGTGTTTGTTTTTTTCCTTTTTTAAACATGTACCATTAAGTGTTCCTCACTTTGGTGAAATTCCCAGAGGCTCCAGGAGGTTTCTGTCCTTGCTGGAGTAGCTCTCTGGGCTTCTCTATCTCCTACTCTGCATCTGAGTTTGTCTGCACGAAATCCTGAGAGTTGTGCTGATACTGACCTGGCTCTGGCTTAGAGTTTCCCATCTCAGAGATAGCAGGCATGCAGAGCTCCTATGGGTAAACTCAGCAGCCAGCTGGACTGGGCATGATTGAAGGGGAGTTGTGGGGCTTCACCATTTGTTCTGCTTCTGGTTGGATTGATGGCTTGTACAATGCACAGTCCAGTGTGGTTTCTACAGAAGATACTCTCTCTCTCTCCACCTTCTTTGTCTGATGCAGGTTGTTGCAACTCCAAAGGACAGTCGTCAGCACAGATTCTGAACTTCCAGATGAGCTGCTCTACGGCAGAGCAGGTTACCTGTATGCCTTACTGTACCTGAATACTGAAATCAGTCCAGACACTGTCCCACAGTCTGTTATCAAAGAGGTAAGACAGTTTTCTCTCTCCAGCATCACAGCATCAGTGAGGTTGAACTGGGATCACTCTTGTGCATATTTCAAGCAATTAAGAGAAGGATGCTGGAGAAAAGAGGGACCTAGAGCTGGAAACCCAGTCTTGTCTGTCTGTCCAGTCCCTTGCCCCTTTCCCTGCTGTCCTATTGGGGCTGGGATAGGCCAGTGTGGGTGGGTCTGTGTCCAGCCAAGGAAATAGGTCAAAAGTTTTGGGCCACTTGAGACATTGTTACAAAAAAACCTTAAGACCCAAGTGTAGAAGTATTTTAAGTGAAAAGAAAGGGAATTCGGAGTGGAGAACATGCATGACTGTTTTGCAGATACCAGAACCAGAGAAGGCAGGGCTGGAAAAAAGTTATTAGAAATATTGACAAATTAAATTTCTACTCTTAAAAATATAAGTGATTTCATCATTAAGGAAAATGCAGTTTCTTCGTCAACACTCAAATCCAATTGAATTAAATATTGTTGTCCTACCATTGTATTGTGGCTTACTGTTTGTTGTGGGCTTAGTCATGGCAAAGCAAAACCCTCTGAATCAAATTAAGCAAGATGTGATCAGGGTGTGTTTTTTTCTTAGGTAATAGATGCTATTATTGAGTCAGGGAAAAACTTTTCAAAGGAGGAGCGGAAAACAGACCGTTGTCCTCTGCTGTACCAGTGGCACAGGAAGCAGTATGTTGGAGCAGCACATGGAGTGGCTGGGATCTATTACATGCTTATGCAGGTAAGAGCATCTTCTGTTGGCTGGGGTGAAGTAGTGATTTTTTTGGTTTGCATCAGAGGATCTTATCTTCAGCTTTCATGCACGGATGGTGTTGTGCTGGATCAGTGTCTCACAATTTGGAGTTTTACTGCAGTACAGAACTGTGCAGAGGTGCTACCTAAGGCTTTGATAGCAGGAGAAAACTGACTAGGGTATCCTCACATTAGAATAAATTAGCTCTTGAGTTGTGGTTCAGAGCACCAGCTTTTCAGGACCTGTTTTTTTGTCTTCAGCAAAGACAGTGAAGTGCTTTCTTTCAACTTCATACTTACTTATTCTGGTGCCTGCAGTTACAATACCTAAAAATTCACTTACTATCCTTCACTCTTCAACTTTTTACTATTTTTAAATGATTGCACCACTGATGCCTCCTGTCCTCCATGCCCTTCCTCTCTTCTCTAGTGATTTTTTTTTCTGCCACTGTCTTGGTGCTTTTGGAAGACTATCCGTAATCACATATTAGTCTTCTGTATACTTTTATTATTTAGATATTTTTCTTCTTCCTTATCTCCCCTATTTCTCACACAAAAGTCTGATGTTATTTAGTGTATTTATGACCCCAGCTTTCCTCTTTCTATTATCCTTAGTGAGATTCCTCTCTTCTGTAAACCTCTTCTTTCCCACACTTAAATCAATTCCCCCCTGCCCTGAGATTTGAATACAATTATGATGTTTTTCCAAACAGACCCTGTATAACTTATTTGTGTTCTACAGTCTGGGAGAAGAGCCTTAAGATTTGTTATAGAAGATGGCCATGAGCTACAAAACTTCATTGCACCTGCTTCTGGTTTTTGAAGGTGCTCCTGCCAGTCCATGCATCTTTGTAAATATCAATTTCCATACCAGCTCATGCAGAATGAGTTTCTTCAGGCAAATGGAAGGACTGTACATCCTCATAGTCTGCAGTGGTGTATGAATGTTCACTGCAGAAGTGACTGGGCTGGTATTTGGTGCTGCCACTGCAGAGCCATTCCTTGCTTGGAAAAGATGCTGTGTTTCAGGTTACCTTACACCACTTCCAACAGCAGTTCTGGTTAAACCAACTGACTTTGCTATAGAAGTAGCTACTGCTCTGCTACCTGGAGTGTGTCTTAACCTCACTAAACCCATTTTCTGTACTGACCATCCCACCGGGGTGTGAGGCTGCTCTGATTTACCATGCTTCTATATTTACCTACCACTTTCTTCAGCAAGGTTGTCCACTCCCTTCTGGTTCCTTCAACTTTCTGGATTCCATGTTTCTTTCCCTGGCAGTGCTAGGTTTTCAGAGAAACATCTAGTCTGCTAAAGAAGGCTCTTTGAAGGCTCTTTAAAAGCTCCATCCTTCATTTACTATATAAGGCTGATAGCAGAAATAATTGCACAGTGCTTTTTGGTTTGAGCAGAAGCTACTTTGTCTACATGTTAAAATCCTAGCTATTTTTCCTTTACATGTAATTGCTGCTTTTAAGAATTACCAGAAAGTCATTGTTTATGCAGCATTAGGTTACCATCTTTTCACTGTATGTTAAATATTGTGAGTCATGCAAAGTTGAGTCATGCACTGCAGAAGATGGTATATCAGAGTCCCATCCTTTCCACATCTCTCCCACGCCAAATGGGGTGAATTTTGCTGTATTTTCATAAGAGAATTCAAGAGATGGTTTATTGAGTGGTTATTTAATAACAAAAAAAAGGCATTTAACATCGCACCTGAGATGTGAAGGTTACTGAGGGTAATTTTTGTACACCACCAATATCATAGAATCACAGAATATGCTGAGTTGGAAGGAACACATCAAAATCATTGAGTCCAACTGCTGGCCCTGCACAGAACACTCCAAGAATCACACCATGTGCCCAGAGTGTTGGCCAAACACTTCTTAAACTGGAGGCAACATGTATTGCTGGAGTTATTTGCAGGCTACTGGAAAAATAAGAGGTTAGCTACGTTAAATAATTCATCCAGGAGGCAGAGGGGGAATTTGGAAGTGCTAGCTAGGAAGTCTACTCCAAGATCCTTTCACTAACCCTGAAGCAAAAGTGTCTGTTTGCATATCATTGCTCTTGGCTAGAAAGTCAGGACACACACCTCTAGGTTACTCTTTAGCTGTTCAAAGTAAGTGTTGGGAACCTCAGCAGCTTGGGCAAAAATCTCACTTGTACTCAAATCTTGGAAGCGCAAGGTAAGGAGGTTTGTAAAGAGCTCTGCTCTTCTTGGATTTACCTCCTAAGGATTTCTGAGCTGGGTTGGGTTTGTCTTGCACAGCTCAAGACTGAAGCCATTTATTGCTGGTGCCCATCCTCTCAGCCTTCTTTTGCAGGAGTGCAGTGTGAAATCAAGAGCCTCAAGACAAACCGTGTGAAGCCTCCCTACCTTTCTGGGAGGGCTCTGAGTGAGACCAAGTGAGGCCTGATCAACTTTGGGGTGTTTTTCAGGACAGGCTCTGTATTCAGGTGTACTTCTGATGAGCAGTGTGAAGGTTTTTGTGCCACTCAGAAAAGTGCAGAGCCGGAGTCCGCTTGAGGGACCTGGTGGATAGGAGTCTGGCAGAGGTTTCCTGGCTGAGGGGAAAGAGAGACTTCTGGTTTCTTCAGGTTACTTAAAATATAGCTATTGAAAGTTTTCCTTCATTTAGCTATCAGACTTTGAAAGTAGCGTGCTCACCTTTTGAATGCAAATGTGCTGGAGCTGGTGGGAAACAG
This sequence comes from Chaetops frenatus, assembly GCA_013400775.1. Lineage (NCBI taxonomy): Eukaryota > Metazoa > Chordata > Aves > Passeriformes > Picathartidae > Chaetops > Chaetops frenatus. Next base: position 350,210 of record VZTR01033009.1, read on the forward strand.
TGGATTTTTATGACATTGAATCAGTAATTAAGACAGGTTATTTAAAAAAAAATAAGCTCAGTTATTAGGCTACTATAGGCTCTATTGCCTGTGGTTGTTCCCACAGCTTGCAGAAATTCCAGAAATCGTATAGATTATGTAAAAATAGAGAGCTTTGCTGTTAAAATTCTGGAAAATGGGCTGGTAGTGAGGGGAATGCCAACCAAGAGCAACTGCAGACCTAACAGTTCTTGGCTTCTAAACCTTTAGTTACAAGGAATATGCAGGATGAAGGATGTATTCTCCATCTGACAAGGATGTAAATGAAACAAAAAATCTATGAAAAAAATTTCTAAGAGCAATTGAAGGATTAGTTTGTAGTACAAAGATGTTTAGATACCTGGTGAGGTAGCTATTGCTTCTGAAATTGGAAATGAAGATTTATAGCCCATAGCTTCAGAGAGCTTTGTTTATGATGGAAAACTGACCTTCATAAATTTCTTGCCAGGTATGCTGCTATATACACTTTCCTTCATTTTTTGGGAACTAATTATTTTTAAAATAAAATGTGTAACCCAATATGTTGGAAGTGTGTATTATGAGCACCATATCTACAAAACTATCTTTCTCCTGTAAGTGTTCACCCTATTTTAAGTTACAAAGAGTGGTCTGGGAGTCTTCATACTCTGTTCTCAGTTCTTCCATAGTCTTTGTGTGCCACCTCCATTAAGAAAACTTGGTGCCCCAGCTTTTTGTCTGTGCAATAACTGTAAAAATGTTCTTCGCAAGGGTTGAATAAGCAAACATTAATTAAATCTGTAGGATGTGATTCACAGTATTTGGATCAAGGGCACATATGTAGGATACTTGAAAACAGATTGTAGAATTAAGTGTTGATACACAATTTGTTACTACTTCTGTTGATGTGTTTAGTGATGTTTATTTTAATGTTTTCTTCAGCCAATTGCGAATGTGGACCAGGAGACCCTGACAGAGCTGGTGAAGCCAAGCATTGACTACGTGCGTCATAAAAAATTCCGATCTGGGAATTACCCATCATCACTGAGCAATGAGACTGACAGACTGGTTCACTGGTGCCATGGTGCCCCCGGAGTCATCCACATGCTCATGCAAGCTTATAAGGTGAATCATTCTGTGTTCACAGATTTCAAAGATTCACAGAATATTTTGGGTTGGAAGGCACCCACAAGGATCATTGAATTCAGCCCTTAAGTAAGTGGCCTATGCAGGGATAAAACCCACAACCTTGGTGTACTTAGCATCAAGCTCTAATATATATACACACACACACACACATATATGTGTATATACCTCTATTTTTACAGAGAGATCTGTATGCAGGCCTGTTAGTTTGCAAGGCTTAATTTAGTATCTTTCTAGATCTAGGCTTTTAAATAGGAACCCCAAGGTAGACACCTATAAGAATACTTACACTGGTATGTTTGTAAAGAGAAAATAAGTGGGTAAAATTGCTTCTCAGAGCACTAGTAGTTCCTAGGCTTTCTTGCAAAAGAGGCATATATTTAAACAATTTGGCATCAGAGTCCTGGGTGTGAGAACATTGACCTAAATTCTTTGAATCTTCATCCTAAGAGTTTTAACAACTATGTTGGTTTTCAAAAGTGTAGGTTCATGTGCCTTGCCAAAGAATGTCTTCCATAAATTATTACTTGATTAAGATATAACTCTTGAGAACTTACATCAGAGCCAAGATCCCAGGCCCCTTCCAGGGCATAAATAAAACTGTTGAGCTACCACAAGCCTGCTGCTTGCCCTTCTCCATTCTTAACTAGGTTTGCTACCTGTCTTCTTGTGTGCTTCTGATTTGCATGACATTTGAAAGTATGGCATTTAATTAAATTCATGCAAATCAATTCTTGGTTTTGACAGCCCTTCTTGACAGATTCCCTGGTTAGCATCTGGGTGGGCTGATAAAAAGCAGGCTTGGTTTATGGAATAATTAGTCATGCTGCTACCTGAAATGTGAACTGTAGATTTCTTACAGCACTGCTGCATGTAGCAGCAGTTGCAGTTGCTTTTTCTTTGGACTGTGGTAGGAGATTGACTTAACACTTCTTCACTCTCTTCTTCTTGTCAGTGTGATGCTTTCCCCAGCACAAAATATTTTGCAGGAGGTGAGAGGGATAGGACCAAATTCTATTAGCAGTCTCCTTTTTGGCCTCTTACTATGTTTAAGGTGATTAAACATGTGATGTTTTTCTATTACTCTTTATATTCTACTTTTTGAAGCACTGAAAGAAAAAAATTGGTGTTGTGTTGTGTTTTGCTGGCTATGCTTTCATACCAGGCACAGGGACTTGTGATAACAAACTGCACTGTTTGTCTTGGAAATCAAGTGCTGTCACCAGGCCTTAATTCAAAACATTGTGGCTAAATAGCTGGCAAACTCTGATCAGTGAGAGACACTTCCTTTATAAAGCTTGTGAATTTAAGAATCTTGCATGTTATTTGCTTCTATAACCTTATTAAATAGTTTGACAGGGGATGCCATCTCCAAAGGGCTAAGTCTGCAGTAGTGCATCAGGTTTGTTTTGTTTGGGTTTTTTTTGGTAAGGTTTATTAGTTGCTGGTTTGGGGTTTTGTTTGTTTGTTGCTCTGTAAAATTACTTAGGCAAAGGTGAGCAACAAAGTGGCTTTATAAAGGTGTAATTCTGGTGTTAATCAGCTAAATTACTTGATTTTGTTTGCTTCTTTGGGGATGAGCCCTCTGTGTTTAAAGTGCGTTTCAGTTGCAATAAACTTTGCAAAACTGTTCCTTTGCTCAAACTGGCTACTGCTTTTGAGTATATACTACACAAATATACTAATACCAGTACTCATAAAGGCAATGGAGGGTTCCTGCTTGTACATGTGACAGAGTCCTGTGCTATGCAAAGAGGTATTATTGTGCATTTTTGACATGGAATTGAAGGCAAAGAGTGAATAACCAGGAAGAATTAGTCATGAAGACCAGACCTAGCAATTTAGGACCAGATTTGATATCCAGTATTCTGTTTTACATTTCTTGGAGGCAGCATCACTTTTCTGTATTTTCAAATTCTGGTTTGCAAATAGAAAAGGGAGAAAAAGAGACCACATACCTTTAAAATAGATAGCTTTTAGAACCAAAGGCCCTGAACTTGAGTCTTTTCTTTGGAGTCCTGATTTCAGAAACAAAAACCTGAAAAGTTTTTTCTTTTATCACACAGGGAAAGGAGAAACAACTTAGTAAGAAAAGGACAAGTGTATGAAGAACGGATTATTAAAATTCAGAATGAATTTCATATGGAAAAACCCCACACAAACAGCAAAGTATCTCTCAGGGGCAGCTTCCTTTTGTTTTCATTACTACTTAATTGATGTGTGTTTATTCTCTGTTTTTATTCCACAGACTTTTAAAGAGGATAAATACTTGAAAGATGCTATTGATTGCAGTGATGTCATCTGGCAGAGAGGTTTATTGAGAAAAGGGTACGGGATTTGCCATGGTACTGCTGGCAATGGCTACTCCTTCTTGTCTCTCTATAACCTAACTCAGGACAGAAAGTACCTCTACCGAGCTTGTAAGGTGAGTTCTGCAGCATCCCAGCACAGTCACTGTTCCCTTTCACATCGCAGTGCCCGTGCAAGGGCAAACCAGGGTGGGAGTGGGCTGATGTGCACTGGGGCTGGCTGGGACATTGGGTGAGATAACAGGGCCCACCCTTGCTCTATGTCACTCATACTTTGTGTGTTTCACTCTGCTTATTAAGATAGCACTTGCCCCAAATACCCAGCTGAAGTCATCCAGTCAAACGTTCTGTAAGAGGGGAGGGACTAAATGTATTCAAGAGAAATTAAGAGCCTGAAAATTAGCCTGCCTGAACAATAGCAGACTGATGTTACGTGGTGCTAATTATTCCACTGAGAGATCCACTGTCCTCTTCAGGTCCTCCAGCAATACTGTTTGTAGTGTTTTGTAATTATTTGTTTTCAGACTAGTGCCTGTAAGGGGCTTTTAGAGCTCTGAATTGCAGTTATTAAATTGCTCGCTTAGATTTTTTTTTATTAATACAAATTGCAGAGAAAGATACATTCAGAATTTTTCCACTGGAATTGTCTAAGTTCTGCTATCAGCTCTTGACTGTGCTAGGAATTACTGAAGGAGAAGGCTTTCTCTGCCTGTTTCCTTACCTTGTAAGACTTCGGTTTGTTGGATTTTTTCTTCAGTTTAATTCACTTACATGAGGTTTCATATTGTGTACACAGCTATTTTGCTAAGGCCTTTTACAAAGTATTGCAAATGAAATTTGATGAGTTGCTTCGTGGGAGATTTTTAGTGAATATTGGCCCTACGTAAAATTATTGTATTCATCTCTGTAGTCTGCCTATCCTCTGTTAGCAGAGCTTTAAAAAGCTGCTGTTTGTCTCACATTTACCAAAGCATCATGCTATGAGGACACTTGTAGACATACCTGCATCCTAGAGACTGAAATAAAACCCTAGTTCTCCCACAGCAAATGTATGACTTTGTTACTCATGGAGTCACTCACTGCGGATGTGTGAGCCACAGCCCCCTTTAGGCATTGCTGACAGCACACCTTCTGCAGCTGTGCAGCATTGGCAGCTCCTGTTGGTGCTGCAGTTCTGGCCCAAGAGAGCCATGGTGTTTGTCCACACCTAGCTAGAGAAAAGCAAATGTATCTGTCTCAAAGCCATGAAAAGGAAGAGGCTCAGTTACATACCTGAAATCCCTTAAAGAAGGAAGTTGTGATGCAGTGGCCAAAGACCGTTTGCTGGAGGTGCCCACCATAGTTGGGCAGTGAATTTGCAGCCATTCTGCCACTCAGCATCTCCAGCATCCCCTTGCAGGGGAAATCTTGAAACAGGCAGAGGAATTTGCTTGTCTGGCATTCTTTAAATCTTTTCTTTCTGAGCCAGAGCATGCAGGGAAGCAAACATGCAGTTACATTGGCACCTACATATATGTCACTGAGAGGACGAGATGGCTGCCCTCGCAGGGGTGCTTCTTCACACCAAAAACATCAGGCCCAAGGGAAGGAGTCATGCCTGAAGTCCCTGGTTACCTCATGGAAGCCATGAAACTGTTTCACAAATGAACCACAAGAACTTGAATGGAGGAGATCCTTGTTTTGTGCTTCACACTTTCGTCTTCACTGCTTTTCTCTCAGATTATCAGACAGGCTCCTAGAAGACTGAGATGCTCCTAGCCGGTCTTTCTGTAAGAGGAGAGAGAGGCTGTGGCATCTTGGGCTCCAGGCAACAGAGCATTGAGGCTTGTGCTGTTCAGCCTTGTGATTGCCCCTGTTGGTGGCAAGCATGCCCACTCTGTGTGACAAATGTCAGATGTCTTCCTAAGGTATTTTTTCTTCCCCCCTCAGTTAAACAAAGATACTGTGGCTTACTGGATCTGGGTTGTGCTGAAACTATGCACTTGCAAACAATGGTTGTGTTTTGGTAGCCTAAGGTGCATTTTTTAAATTCCTCTTGCAGTTCCCAGGCTGGAAGTAATAATAAAGGCTAGTATGCAATCAGATGTGGATGTTGCAAGAATTGATTGTAGCTTAGAAACATGCTATAAACATGTTTGGTCCTCACATTTAAGACAGGATTACATGGGAGAATTAAACCATAGTTTGCAGATTTATACTCAGAGGGTGCCTAAAAATGTTTAATCAGTTCTTAATAACTGTGTGAATCACAATGTGTGTGTTTGTGGTTTTTCCTTGTGTTTCCTCAAGACACACACATGCACATACCTCTATCAAGAGAAGAAAAATTAATCCCCCACTAAATATTTAAACAGAACAGAGTGGAGAGGGGAGGAAGAGAGGAGATACCACCCATTTCCTTGTAAGGAACAGACCAGTGGCTCTGGGATCATGCTTATACTCCATAGAGCCAGAGCTCTAGGGCTGGGGCACCCTCTAGTTAGGCTGATGTGTTTGCTAGCAGGTTGCCCAAATTACAGGGTGTCCTAGGGTGACTTTATGGTACTTGTATCCCCAGTCATCTGTACTGCTTATGTTGGATGTTGAGTTCTGTACTTGTGGGGCTGGATGGAGAGAGCAGGCATGGGGAGTAGCGGTGTGCAGTTCATCTGCAGAAACTGAACTCTACTCCCCCTGGAATTCCTTTTCTCACAGACTGTGTTATCTGCAGCATGGACAGGGAGGGAAAGAGATAAAGCTCTCAGTGCTCTCTCAGGGCTCTCTGCTTTTGCGGAGGGAGAGAGACAGGGAGTTTTTCTTTGCTTTTTTCACTGGTTTTCCTCATTGGCTGAAGGAAGAAGAGCTTTACCTGAACTGTGTTTTTTTTCTTCTGAGACTGTTCAGCATCTCCCTGGTCCAGGACATCAGGACAATTGCCTGGGGGCCCCTGCCAAGGTGCACACCGGGCCTGGGCTCCTGGCCTGAGCCCTGGAGAGACTGAAACTGAGACACCCACAAAAGGACTTTCTGACTTGGCTGGCTCTTCAGAGCAATGAGAGATTCTATTGTTTAATACTGTTCAAATTTTATACTTTTGAATAATTTTCTGGCTAAATAAAGGTTTTTCCACTTTTCTCTAAGGAGATTTTTCTCCCAAACCAGTTGAGGGGAGGGGCTGCTGAAGTTGGTTGATTAGAGGAGACCCCTTCTAGGGTTTCCTCCCAAATTTGCCCTAAACCAGGACACAGGGGAAGCAGGAAGAGACCTCTCAATTGTTTGCTTTGCAGTAGTCTATGCACTGTATTTTGAACAAGCAGTGGTTTGCATCCAAGCACAGAAATGCTGGGGGAACTTGTGCCCCGCTAATGCTCTGGGGGGCCATGAAGGAGAAGTAGCTGGTTGTTACTGAATTGATCCAGGTGTGGTTCATAAGTTGTCTGTGTCTAATGTAGCTACTGCAGCAGTCCTGATCAAACATGAGAAAAACACTGTTGACTCTTTTTAATGGTAATCCATCTCCTGCAATAAAATATTGATGGTCATAATTGTCTTAACTGTATTTATAATGATTTTTCATAAGGCTTGGAGAGAGCAAATAAATAAAACTAATTAACAACAGCTGAAGATTTAACACTCTAAACTGGTGCACAGAAATGAAAGAAAAATGCTATTAACAGCTGTAAGTCCTGAGTTTGTGGATAAATTAAGCACCAAGAGAGATGAGAGACTGATACAATATTAGTAAAATTTTGACTGAGTATATCTGTTCTTACAGCATTTTTCCTTAGCATGTAGCAGGTTTGATTTACAAAAAGCAGATGTCTAGCCCACCTATTACATTGTTGTGAAACTGAAACTCAGTCTATGCAAATACATATTTTAAAACCTGACTGCAGCCTTGTTATGGCTGAAGGAGGACAAATTGATCTCAGTGATTTATGTATTGTGTGTCTGCTTACACTGCTTCACATTTTGTACCTATTAATGATATTCAGATACTCAAGCTTGCATTTAACAATGTTGAATAAAAATATATTTTTTAATGTGTTCCCCAGTTTGCTGAATGGTGTTTGGAGTATGGTGCACATGGATGTCGTATTCCTGACCGTCCTTATTCCCTCTTTGAAGGTAAAGTAATGGTATTGCAAGTGGTTTTGTACTTGCAGGAAGGAGGGGCATCCTTGCAATTTTGGCACATGCATAGGAGTTGGGAAGTCTTTTGTGGGTTCCTCCACTATTAAACCCCCCCATACCATCACCTCTGCCTTAAAGAAGGTGCAGTGGCAGGGGGGAGAAAAGGACAAAGAAAAATCATTCACTATCACAACTTTCAGTCCTGGCTTCATTTCAGCAGTTTGAATATAACACCAGTGCCAGTGTTACTCCAGAAAAAAATTCTGCTGTGCTGATGCAGCTTGTTTTAAAGCAAGCAGAACTTCAGGCAATAGTTTTGTCACGGGTGGTTTTTCAGAGGGACTGGGTAGAGGAGCAGCTGTGGGTACAGGGCCTCAAACTAGTTGCTAGCTGTCAGAACTAGGCCTTCTCTGCTGCCATGCTCAACCAAGGAAAAGGTAGTTTTAATATGAACCTGAATTCATCACTTGAACAGGAAAGCAATGCAGAGTTCTTAGGGGCTTATCTCTAAGTTCCAAGATGTTACCACATACTTTCCTAGAGCTTTATATTAGTTTTTTATAGGCTTATTTTCTATTCCGTGTATCATCCTCACAGTAGAGAATCAGTAGCGAGGAATTACAGATCCAAGTGGGATTTAAGGTAGTGCCGCGGCTGCTCCATGGACGAGCCTCGTGTGCCACCTGCCGCAGATATTTGAAATTACAGCAGCTGAGCGGGTATATTTGCAAATTAACAATTCAGGGTGTGAACGAACACAAGAGAGTAGGAGTTTATATGCAGCCCTTCTAAATAACAAGTTATTGTCTTAATGCTCAAAGGAGAAGAGCATAAGTATTCCTATTCCTGAGAGCACCCTTGCATGCTCTTGTAGGGAGGGAAAAAAGCAAGCATACAATCTGTTGTATAAGAGCTTTGAAATTTGTTGAGGAGGTGAAACAGTGCAAACAGCAGGATGATTTGTGCTTTAATGCAGCTTTTATTTTAGTTTTTAATTTTCTGGATTTTTTTCAGAAAAATACCGAAGTCTCATATTTGAGATGAAAAAAAGTCTTAATTTTGGGCTTTGTTTTTGTAGCCAAAATTGTGCTTGCAGTTGTCCAATGTTGCCTGTACATGCATGCTTTGAACAGAAATTGCATGTGCATCTTAGGGGATTTTCCTAATTGCTGTAATTCAGAAAGGTTCCTTTATATGTGCATAGTTGTTTATAAAATAGGATTTTAGCTTGATCATAAAACTGACCCTGTATTTGTATTGATTTCCTGGTTGTGCCTCTCTTGTCGGTCACCCTTTGAGTTCCACTGGGTGATGCACTTTGATGTCTTCATGAGTAGTGAGGAAATGAATCTGTACTTCACAAGTTCAATAAAGTTTTGGCTTTTTCTTTTAACCAGCAAAATGACAAGCAAGAGCTGCTCAAACTGTGAAGGACAGTCCAAGCTTGGATTAACTTTTTCGTAATTTGAAATAGCATTGAGGTTGTTCAGTTGAAGAGATGTTAGCAGAAGCATCTTAATTCTTGCCTTTGATCTTTTCAAATAAAATTTGGTTTCCTGGGCAAAGTACAGATGAACTTGCCTTGCCATAGAGCCTAATTTCGCCTCTTTAAAAAAAGATCCTAGTGAGGGAGATGTTCAAATGGGTGCTGTTGCCTTTGCTGTCAATTGTTCTATTTTAAAGTGCACAAAGATGTCTTTCTCATTATGTTTCAGGCATGGCTGGAGCTATTCACTTCCTCTCAGACATTTCAGTACCGGAGACTTCCCAGTTTCCAGCATTTGAACTTGGACCTCAAAGGAGGGAAAGCAAAGTGGAAAAGGACGGCTAAAACCATCATTTTGAAAGGAAACTGATGCCAAAAGAGATGAGACTGTTTAGTGCCTCTGATAGTGAACCAACTCAACGCTGAACCAACAGAAGGATAAAGCCCTTTTCTCACCCCTCCTGCCCCAAAGGACCATGAAGTCATTAGAGCGTGAACAGGAGAAGCCACACTTAAGTTCTGTTAAAGTAACACCTTCAGATATAGGACCATAGAGTCAAGTTTTGAACTTTCTCTTTTCTGTTGTATTTGTCGTCTTCAGGTCTTTGCCATGCTCTGCACGTTTATTGGTGTTGTGTGTTGATCCGAGTCTTTTGTTGTTAGCCAAAAGCCGGTCTCCGTGTGAATCTCTGTCCTGTACCTTTGTGCATGACTCAAAAGCAGTGTTGCTTTCTGCAGCGTGGTTACCCGCAGAGAGAGTTCACTGCAGGATGGTGCCCAGCTTCACTGGTGTGCTGGCAGCTCTTAAAAGGGATGAAAAATGTTTCTATGTTCATTTTTTTCTGCCTTTTCCTCCACAGACCTTACAAGCTAAGCTGGTGGAGATCAGCCTGTTTTGATGAAGAGGCATGAGGCCATCTCTGTTTTCTGAAACTTAGCAGGTTGGAAGGGACCTGACTTGTATTTTGCTACTGTTGTGGGAGGCTTCTTTGACAGTCTGAAAGAGAGGTTCCCTTTGATATCGGCAGCTGGTGTGTTAGGCACTTATAGCAGGGTGCTTCTCCCCACCGCTGCAAAGCCCCATCCCATCAGGTTAAACTGCAGGTGGAGTCACTCAGACTTACCTCCCTCTGCCACCAACAGCAGAGCCTGGACAGCAGAACTGCTTCTGCTTTCCTGGACCTCGATTTGGAATAAATCTGTCCTGCAACTTTTCATATACAGATGAACAAGGGAGGGTGCCAGGGCAAGCTTCTTATGCAGGTAACTCATGATGGTTGTTACTTTGGAATCAAAGTGATTTGTTCCGTGCCCTCCCCTCCCATGTATTAGTACAGGAGTGATAAATACCAGTTGCTTGTGGAGGCTGCAGAGGATTATTGAGCAATATGAAGCCATTGCTAGTGGCTGTAATTGAAGTATATTTCATCTTCACATCCACTCAGAAAAAGCTCTTTTCCTGTAGTCTTAACTGCTGCTAGTGCTTTTCTTCCCCCTGTAGTGTGGTGGGATTGTGAAATACTAGACCTGCCTCCAGGTGCTCCTGAGTATCAGGCCATTGGTTTGGGAGAAGTGGGACATATTCCGAGTACTGTTAGGGCAGGCTTGTGTGTCCAGGTAGCACCTGAAGTGCAGCACACTCCCCGTCACTCAGGCTCTGTGGTCATCCTCCCCCAGGTCTCCTCATGTGCTGTCATTCCAGGTGCTGATTTTAATTGGTATCTTCTGTTGGATGTGAGTGTGACAGATGACAGAGTTTGACCTTCTGGGCATGTGTTGGGATATCTGTGACCTGTGGGCCATCTGCTGAGCACCAGTGTCTGCGGTTAGGCTTGGAGATGCATCGTTTCTCCTGCATAAATCTGTCTTGATTTGTCACCTTGCAGTGACTTCCTTAAATGTGTTCCAGTGTCTGTTTCCCCATTCAGTTATCCTGGACAACAACAGCAGTGTTAGTGCAGAAATAGCTAAATGTCACAGTGTAGCAGCTCCTCTGCTGGTTTGTCAGGTAGGATTAAAACATGGGAGCAGCAGAAGAGACTTTTCCACCCCTCTGGCAAAGGGCAGAAGGTGAGGTGGGAGCAACAAACCCGGCTGCATCTCTACAGCCAGGGATGGGGGGAAATAGTGAAAGGCAGTGGGAGTGGGGAATGCTGCATGGCAAGCAGCTGGGCTGAAGCAAACAGGAGCAGAGCAGCAGAAAGTGAGGAACAGAGGGAGTTATTAATGTGGGGGATCAGTGAGGAACAGGAAGACCTGGTCATGGAGGCAGTGCAGTGTACCAGCAGAGACCATCTTGATGAGAGATTCCTCCATGCCACGAATGCCAAGAGGTAACTGTGCTTCTTTCTTCAGCCTGTGGATCCCTGATCCTGCCCATAGAAAAGCCAGGAACGAAACTTGCCTGGGGTGAAGTCTCAGAGAAATACTAACAGAGTTAGATGGCAGCTCTCATGCTGCTTCACATCATCTCCCACCTCTTTGTTCCTTCCCCTCCACTGTGGCTGCAGAGCATGTTGAGTGTGTTAACAGGGAAAGGGCTCACCATATTTACAGGAACTGCCAGCAAACACTGGCCACCCTGGCAAATCCCAAGCCTGTATTGTTTGGACTGTTTAACTAGGGGGTCAGCTAGCAGGTTTTTCGTTCAGTGATTATATGCATATTGGCCTTGGTTACTCTGCTTGGAATGGCTCCTTTGGGAGGTAAGTTTGGCTGGCTGGAGCCTAAACAGAATTAAAACCTGCTAGTTTTAAAAATGCACGGGTATATACACACTCAAAACAACTGAATGCTGAGCAGATCTCCAAGATGCTGGACTGTACCTGTCAAGATAATGAGTCAGCTACCTGCTCTTCTGTACCACAGCCAGCCTTCTGCCATGGTGGGGCCTGGCAGGCCTCACACCATCTTTCTGTGCAGAATCCTCTCAGAATTGAGCAAGACTGGAAATGTATCGAGCTGGGAAGTGTCTTGACAGTGCATCTGCGTCATCTTCCTGATGTGACTTTCCCCATGGCTCCTCCTTTCTATTCGTCACAGCATTGTGATATTTTAGGTGGCCCCTTAAGGAAAGATATGGTGTGAAGGTGAAAAAGTGGATTTCACCAAGGCATTGTCTTCAGAAATTACATCGAACTACAAACGTAGAAAATGTCTTAATATTCCCTGGTTTGCTTTGTCTGTGTGTAGTAGTCCATCTGTTGCAAAAAGCAGTAGTGTTAAAAATGGAAATGCTCTTTGGGCAGAAAAAGAGGAAAAAAATGCAGATGTTTTGTTCTTTGGCTTTATTAGTAAAGATCAAGCTATGTGGTGGTAATTTGTGTGAGTCTGTTTTTTTCTTCACTGTGGTTCTCCTTCCTTCCAGTAATATGGTGATAGCTGTCCCACTGATCTGACTGCTGAGCTGCTTCCCCCTCTCATATTCCTGCAGGATGAAACATGGCAGAAAGCAAGCGGAGTACTTTTCTGTAACTTTAACATTCTCCTAGCACTGCAGGTGGCTTTCCTGCTGCTGCTCCTAGGTGATTTTTAGTGTACATTGTTTAGTGCAAAGCACTGCTTTCCTTTGTGGCCGCACAGGTCCTGTTGAAGAGTTTGCAGCTAAAGCCAGACTTGGGATGAACTGGTGTTTAAAACACATGTATGAAATCTCTGTGTCCAGCTGGCTAACAGCTGTTTCCTAGCTTTGAGGAAATTTGAAATGTTCTCTAGCTAGGCATTACCAGACTTGATGTTTCCACATCAAGTATGCTGCAAGCAAGGGATAGTATTTCTGTTGCACAAAGCCCATTGTGCCACTCATGGCCATCTTGGCCACCGGCAGAATCTGCTGCTTGTTTGGATTGAGAGGATCAGTTCTGGTCTGTAGATAATCTGTACAAATTCAGGTGTAGGTGAGTAGCTATGCTGGGGCTTTTCTAGCACAGCAGATCTCTTTTAACATCTAATTAGCACTTGTGAGACACATGGGAAGAAGTACATGTGCTGTGTGTCACCTCATAGCTAGGCAGCAGTGCTGCCTGAGCCCTTCCCAGCAGGGTGTTCGATGCAGCCTTTCCTAGTGAAATGGTTCACTTTTTCCCATTTGTTTGCATTGGTTTCATGTTGAGTCACAGTCAGAGCCAGTGTGATTTGTGCACAGGGACTTGACTTTAAACCACTGCTTCTCCTTGACATCTGCAACTGGATTGTGGTAAATCCAGCTTGTAGCTATTAGATAAGATAGGGTTAGGCAGCAGGAGAGAAGCAGAGTGGGACAGGTAGAGATACATCCATCCTTGTGACTTCTCTCACTGCATAAAGCTAAAATAACAGATTTGTGCAGGAAGGCAGGGCTGCTTGTCACTGTTCCCTCTGCCTTCTCTGCTGTCCCCTTCACCTTGCAGCACATGCCAGCTTGAAACAGCGGCTGCCAGTTGCACCTCTCATCTTTAATTGCCTTATTATCTAGCAGTTGCTTTGTAAAAGCTGTCTTGTGCTGGATCTTGCCCTGTGTGGTGTCTCTGTACTTGTTTCCCTGCCTAGTACAAACTGTAAGGCAGCTCAGCTCGTGGTGACAGGGCATCAGAGGGGAGGGCTCCCACAGCAACAGGGCCTATAAAGGCATTCAGGCTCACCTACTCAATTAGCAATGTTAGATCAGAAAAAGAAAAATGGAAGAAAATAGGCTCACAATCTGGAATAGTGTTATGGTTTCTTGGGTGACCTGTGTGATGTTTTGGATATATGTGTACGAAGCTAACCTTCCTGAGGTTTTGGTGTTGGGGGTTTTTTTGAAGCAGGGAAGAAAGCTTTGCTTCTTCCCATAGTCTGAATACCTTTTTGGAAAACATAGTCCCAGCTGTTTGTAGTTACAGCAGTATAAGCTGTCACAGGGGCTCCAAAGGAAAAAAAACCCCAAAATACCCACAAACCATAAAAAGTTGTCACTTCATTATTACTTCCCAAAGTGATGAAACACAGGCCCACCTGAGCTACAGGCAAGGTGTACCAAGAGTCCCTGGTGGTGCCTCTTCTCATAAAGCAGCATAGTTGGAGATTTCAGCAGAAGGGCACTGACCTCCTTCTCATTTTCCCTGCTGCCAGGTCACAGGGGCAGAGATCTCAAAGGTGACCTTCCTTGCCTAGTCCCTGCCTCCTCAGAGGTACACCACACACGTTTTAGGGATGCACAACTGAAGGAAGGACCTCAAGGGGTTACATTGTTCATCTTCCTGGCTCCCCACCCAGGTTCAGCGGCTCCGCTAAAGCATCTCCATTCTGGCCCAGCCCAGTCAAGGTGTTTAACGCCCTTGGATCAAACATCACTGCAAGAACCAGGAGTCAGACGGCCACAAGACACAAAATCACCTTCCTGAGGTAGACGGGGAGATCTCAAAGGCCGGCTCGGAGTCAGCTGCACCATGGTCCAGTGCCTCTGGGAAGGGGCAGGGGAGTGCCCCACACATCCCCAGGGCTCCCAGCTGTGACAACCAACCTTATTTTGCAGTCAAAACACCACCCTGCCTCATCAGCGAGGCACCAAAATCTCTCTTGTGTTCGAGAGAGGATACAGTAGCTGCACCCAGAGAATCCCAGAGCAGAAAAAGTACCGAACCCCCATGGGGGAGTTCACATTAGCAAAGCCACAGCAGCTGGCACCCCCTAGGGCATCACCACTGCCAAGTAAAATCCTGCTGGAATTGGCAAGGCAACTAGAGGAAAGGCATGTGAACAATTTGCAATTAATGCATATGCATGCCCACACAGATGTTGTGTTTTCAAGAAAAGACCAAGTAAGTTTGCTAGCAGAGAATTCCTTGTCTTGTAAGAGGTAGTGTCATCCATCAACACTAGGAAATAAAGAAGCCAGACTTCAGGAAAACTTCACCTGAAGTTGAATTTCACTGTACAAAGGCTTCTATTCAATGTGTCCAGGACAATGCCAGCTGTCATAGATACATTTCATAATATAAAAGGACTTAACAACATATATCTACTAACATGAGGTCCGTTGCAATTTCTATTGACAGAAAAAGGTTGGAATTGCTTTTAAAAAACTATGTTCTGTACACACAACCATACTCAGTGACATACACAGCTTTTACACTTTTGCAGATGGACCTAGTATTCATCTATAAAATGTACTTTTTTGTTATCTGAAGTGTCCCTCAAGCCTAAGACTGCACACACAGAAGTACTCTGCTTTACCCCTTATTATGATGCACAGTAAGGGAAAGCCTTGGTTACAATTTCACTCAAGTCAAGTATGCAGGAATGATCTCCTCAAGCAGATCTCCTCTCCTCCAATTGGCTACTAACTCCACCAGCAGAAACAGTGACCCTTAGAAGTTTTTCTGTTAGACACATATTCACAGCAAAAGGGATGTTTTGCAAATCCAGCTTGACATCTAGAAACAAGTTCTCAGAAGCCACTGGCATGGAACAACAGCAAAATAAAGCTTTGGCTCTCTGTGCAACACAGGTCTTCAGATTACTCCAAACCACCTCAGACCTCTGTGCCCTGGCTGGCATCACACAGGAGCATTCACCTGCTACCCAAAAGACCACATGGGACTTCTACCCCTCAGCTATGTTATTTTTTTTGCGGGTCCTTCAGCGGCAGGAGGAAATGGCATCTTCTTTTTATCATTGCTCAGTGACACAACTGAATATGCACAAAGGGAGAAGGTCTCATTAGTACCAAGTCCTGTTTCAGAGCAACTTCAAATTTTTTCTAGACATGGATGGGTGTGACAGTCCTGACAGGAAAAGGGGCTCTGTGTTTATCTGAAGGTGTTCATTTGCAGTAACTCAGAGGGTTGGCCATGAGCACTCAAAACAAAATGCATGAAGAGCTAAGAGAGATTGAAAGCCAAACCATCTGTGCATCAGGTCAAAGAATGCTATTAAGAACCTGTCCCAAAAAGTTATTATTTTTCTGACCTAGAAAGGAGAGCAGATTTACTGATCTGTCACCTAAGATGACAGCTTTACTTGGTACTCTTAGTCACAGCAGTAAGACTATAATGAAAGATACTATTTCTCAGGGACTAAACTCCCATCAACATCAAAGGGAGTAAACTTGTACCTATGCTCCCATCCCTTCTTACTGTAAATATTTTCCAATTTAGGGAAGAAAACTTCTGTATTTCAGTGTTTCTAACAGTTCTGTCAAGAGGCACAAGCAGCCCTGAGCTTTTAACACTTTCCTCTCATGCCAACATCCAGGTCAGTGTCTCTTTCTTACAATCTCAGCACTGGTAAAACAGGGGGAGCCAAGATGCTGATGACACAGGCAGAGTCCGGGTGATGGACCAGAAACAGTCTGAGTCTTCAACTTTTTGGATGCATCATTTAAAGTAACAACTCCCTCTCTTCTAAGTCACTTGGCAGAGCCTCTGCCATGACTCAACCAATACTGGTACTCTACTCACAATGACTTTTATCAGAATATCTTTCTGTAACACATCAGAACTAAACTGTAAAAGAAAATTGTAAAAGCAAAATATGGTAGTCACAATTTCTGGTAAAATCATTGCCCTGCTGCTTCTACCTTTATCCTCTTTCTCTGTTGTTTCCCTTAGATGAGGGCATTTCTGCTGTGAGGTCTTAGGAGGCTGCACATCACTCTGGGGTCACAAGAACTGCTATCAGTAACCTGCCACAACACAATTAAAACCTTGATTGAAACGAATAAGAAATAAAGAGAAAGACAGACAGGTTTTAAATATAGGTTTCCATTAAAAGCATTACAAAGACAACTTCTCTCATTTTGAAGACAAAGAAAAATCCACTTCTACTAAAAAAAAAGGAAAAAAGAAAAAAAATTTTAAAATCACCCCTTTGCAAGTAACTTTAATGAGGAAAGGTGCAGGGAAGGGAAGGAGAGAGGACTTGGAGAACTAGCAAATGTTCAAAAGGGCAGGTGCCCTCCATCTTGGTCATTTTGTAATTGCACCTTCTTCTCACACAGTCAGGTCAGAGAGCCAGAGCCCTCACGTGGAGGATTTCACCACTTGCTCATAGGGGGGAGGTGGTGTGCTGCAATAGGAAGGTGGGGGTGGGTAAACTGGGTTTCCTTGTGGGGAATTGGGCTGGACATGGAAAGCCATAGCCATGGGATTCATCACAGGTCCACCTGGATCTGTGTAATATGGCACTCCAGGTTGTTGTGACCCTGAAAGAAAGAAAAGAAGAGAAAATATATCAGCAACAGCAGAGGCATTAGGCTGTGCTCTCCCAGGGCCTGTGCTCTCAGAGAAGGTTTTTCAAAGTGTTCATCAGAGCAAAGACAAGGAGTATCTTTCTCCCTTCCAGAAAAAACAGGCTGGCAGGACTGCATTCACCTCTTCAGATCCTACCAAAAAGTTTCTGGTTTGTATCCAATGGAAATCACTTAGTGAAACAAAGGGCACTACTGCCCCAAGCAACTATTCACAGGGAAAACAGTGAGCCCTGTTCAGTTGCCCTGACAGAGAAGCTTTTCTGTCTGCAGAGAGCAGAGGTGTGGGATCCCAGATGGACAAAGGAGTCTCTACTGTGGCCCTGACTCAGGTGTCAACTCTTACAAAAGGACTTCACAGATTATTTCGTGGTGTCCTGGATCTGCCAATAAGCCAGAGTGAAGCTGAGATGGATAATTTCCCTCCAAGGCATGATACAGCAGGTGAACCTGCATGAAGCAAAGAGCCAAGCTGTAGCCAGTTACTGCTGGCTAACACAATGGGACAAGATTGCTTTGCATAGATTCAACTTAGGAAATGATGTTGGAGCCCACAGGGACAAGGAAAGGAAATGTATGGCCAAACACAAAATTCCTTGGCTATGACACATAAGGAGTAAGAGATTGCTTCCATAAGAACAAAGCTGGTGTGTAACCCTCCTCAGTTATCATAATGGGAGGTGACTTAATGCAACTGAAGTCACAGACTATCTCAAGATACACATTCATTGGTTTTCTTCTCTTTCTCTCTGTCTGTTAAAATAAAGATGGACTGGGAAAAAAGTCATGGCTGAGCAACAGGTTTTTTTCTTTTGGTGCCAGTCTGTGTTTCCTATTATGACACAACTTCTAAGGGATCTTCCCCTTCCATTCTCCTAGTCAGGCCCCCAGAAAAGTACTCCCAGCAGATGCTGCTGGGATGGCAGAAGATGCTGCTGTTGCTATCTCTGTAGGGAAGGAGGGACACAGGCAATGAGCCACATTTTGAGGGCTCCACCTCAACAGTGGATTGCTGGTACCAAACCAGGAAGAGTAACTGGTGAAAAATGGGAACTTGCTTGACTACTAATTCTCATTGCTTTTTCTGTTAAATATTTCTAGAATAGTAAAAAACTAAAACTAAAAAATAAAATAAATGGTGGGGTTAGCTCACAGCCCAAAGCTTTTAAGTAGCAGTGATAACGAGGTACCATAAGCAGGTCATCAAAGAGCTTGTGCTTATTTTATATTTGCCCACAATTTATGTTCCATGAAGCACCATGAAAGTGTAAAACTGTTCTAAATTTAAATCTGGTGTTTACCAATCCAGCCAAAGACACTCCCTGTTCACATAAACTCAAGGCTATTTTTCAGGCTTAAAAATATTAGTCTAGTTGGATTGGCTCCCTCCCAGCTGAAAAATACTCTCTGTTCAGTCAAGCAGAAAAACAGATGTAGAATGGGAGCCCTAAAAAAAAGTTATGATTTAAACAAGGAGGGTGAGTAAAGTGTCAATTTGTGTCTGTAACGTCTTTTTACCCATTTAGACCTAGGAGAGTTCCCAACTATCTATGAGAGAGGAAGAAATTACAAACTTAGAAAGCAATTTTTCCAGAGGAGCCCTCACTAAGTAGTCTTCTTGATGGTTCAGTTATTACCAGAGAGACAGCAATCAGACTAACAAGTGGAAAAGGACCACTTTGACACAGACAGCATGGAACATTGAAGGCAAATCAAAATTACTTGCAAGATGGCCAGATTATGGAAGAAAATGCTCGGCTTTCCTTCCACCTCTGCCAGATGTTATCAATTGTATTTAAAACTCTTTCTTCATGTGACTGTTGAATGTGGACACATACCATTTTGCCTACACTGCACAGGGAGAGCTTGCTAGCCTACTTCCATGCATGGACACACACCTGTAAAGGTATTTATTAGGAACCAAAACAGAGCTGAAAGTTCTATCACCCTGCATTTCAAAACCACTTCAGTAAACTGCAGCTGAATTATGCTGTTGGACAGGCTGAAGACATCACTCACTGCAGGAGGTGGCTGCATGCTTTAGTGCAGTGCAATCTCTTGTACAAATCGTGCCGTTTCCAAAAGCCAATGAAACAAAAACTCAAACCCCACTCATTTTTTAGTGCCTTGGCCAAAGTAAGTAACCAGTGAAACTTGTACGAGTGATCTCTGACCTGATGTAGTGTTGACTGGTTGTCTGGTGTAAGACACGTTAAAAGTAGGTTCTTCTACTAATGGAGGAGGGTACATCCGCCTTCGGATAAAGAAACCAGCTCCACAGCAGAACAAAACTCCCATCATCAAAAGGAACCTAGGCAAAAAGAAGAGAAAAGTCAAAACCTGCACATTCAGGCAGCATTTAAATCCAGTTCACTGAGAATACATCAGCCTACAACTTTTAATAGTGTGTCTTAAATAGGTTGCCTCTTGAGAGCATCTTGGTCATTTGGGATAGCACTCATGGAGCACTTATGGATATATTATGGACATCTTCCATTATTTGTGTTATTCTCAATGTTCTCTGGCATGTAACCCAAAAATGAAACACACTCGAACTTTTCAAAAGTTCAGGTTCAAACATGACCTTGGCCACTGGGATGCTAAACTGAAATTACAGGTCAGAACAGTTTCAAACTGCGCATCTTGGATGCAGGCCCCAGGCTTACAGCATCTAGGCTGCTCAGGATGTCTGTGGAGTAGAGAGAGCAATACTATTCTGCATTTGGCATTAAAAGAAGAATCTTAGATGTTCTTAAATTAACTCAACATTTTAATTTTGTCTCCTATGGGAAATATGGTAGCTGGCACTTAAGCCAGAAGACTGAAGGATTCAGTACTGATGGTCACAAACTTTATTTTGTTGTGCTTCCTACGTGGGATATTACATTCTCAATAAAAAAGACATAATTTAGCTAGCATTCTCATCCTCTCGGCATCTTTTCCAACCTAACTAAACTGTCCTCATCATTCCCTTGCACTGGTGCTGTGGGAACAGGAACATGCAAGGGCACATCAGATTTTGTTCTTCAGACAGAGGCTTTCACAGTGCTTCCTTGATCACTTATCAGACACTCCAGTGACTCATGCAAGCTCTTGTAAATAACAATGGTTCTTTTGCCTGTAATTGCCATCTTGTTTCATGGCCTTTTACTGGAAGACAATGACAACTGTGCTTTTTTGGAAGGGAAGGAAGTTGGCCAGAGGCAAACTTACACACCATGCTTATCTCCTCTGGAGAATTCCCGGGTGCCTGAGAGGAAGAGTGTAGTACAGCATGGGAACAAGAGTTATTTCATGCAAAGCCTCAAACTCTGTTGTTTCTACATTAGAAATGAGAGCAGAACGAGGTTCTTTTTCCCTGAGCCAATATTAATACATTCCCCTTTGGCAGTGTTCCTGCAAAAGATTTTTTTCTGAACAGAAAAACAGAGATTTATGATGTCACCCCAGGGATTGAGATAGAGAGCTCTTCATTAATATCAGTAAGGATTTTACAGTGAAATCCCACAGTCAGCTTTGGGAAATCTCTGTATTATAGTATACATCAGGCTTCTGCTTTTTCATTATTTATTTGTTTCAATTTTGAAGGCTTTTTTTTAATCAGTCTTCAAACTGCATAAAAATGCCTGAAATCAGGCTTCCTAGGAGAGCCTTTGCTTTCTTTCAGCTGTAATGAGAAGGTTTTATTCATGTGCGTTCTTAAATTCTACTCCAAAAGGAATTTACCTTAATTTTCATTATGCATAGAACAGTGATTAGTTTCAACTTAATCCAGATTACTGAGCTGCTGGTTTCACCAGTTCAGTCTTTCTACCTTCTTTTCCTTCGCTGTCATCTCCAGTGAAATCCTCATAGTCATAAATGTACTTCTCTTCCTTTTTAAATGAAGCTTCCATTCAGCTGGCAAGAATATATTAAACCCTGCCTAAAAACACAATCCTCCTTATACAATCCCCTTTTAAAACTGAGTGCCCAACAAAAACAGGAAGAATGTCGCTACTTGGTAGCAGCTCAGACAGGCATAAAGAATTCAGTAATTCTGGGTAAAAGTGGAACTGCTGCTTGTAAAAATCAGCAGGATGCAGAAGCAGGAAAGGTCAGCCTGACATGATTAACCTCTTTTTTCAGGGTTTTCTTACTACATCGGGAGAATTTTATAAGAAAAAAACAAACTCCTTGCATTTCTATATACACATAGGCCTTACTGCATACTTGCACCTACTTTACTTTAAAATACCAGCCTGATTTAAGTCCAACAAACAAGATGAAGACAAACACAAAATTCCCAAATGCCTTGGACCTACCAAAAATACCATAGTCGCTGGATAGAGAGAGCTCTTACACAGCATCTTGAGCCACAGCAATCCTCATAGGAGCGACATCTGCAGAGAAATAAAGAGACAGGGGTGTTAGAGGAGTGATTCTCAGAGGAAAATGGCATCCCCAACCCTGACACCATTCACACCCCCAACTGTAAGAGCCTGAATGAGAGATGCGGGGCTCCAGGCTGCTCTTCAAAATGCAGTTTATTTAGTCCGAGATGTTACAGCAGTCCAGGGTCGTGGGTGACAGAGCCTGTGCCTACAGCTGTCAGCTCCAGCTGCAGGCAGGCCTGGAGACCCTTTGGTTTTGGTTACAATACATTATATACTTTTCTTTGCTGAGCATCTTAACACAGTAGAACCAATCTATACCTTAACTTTTATCTGTAGCCTATCACAACTACTATAATTACCATATTCATGTTAGTATTCTCCAATCACTAAAAGTTAGTACATTACAGTTTAAGCTAGAAGTTGTTTTTCAGTTTCCTTGCAGTGGAAAATTCTGAGACCTTTTTTCTACTTACTACATTTGCTGACTTATTTGCCTGTGCTATCTTTCTGCTTGGTAAAAACATCTTCTTGTTTGAGGTGGGTTTATCCTTTGTTCTAAGTCATAAAAACCCCTTCTAACTAACATACCCTTTGCCTCCTTGGTTATCCATTAAGACTGGCTCAGCAATTCCTTTATTCTATATCAAACCTTGTTTCCATCTCTATTCCTTCTTCAGAATCTACATTTGAAAATCTTTCTGCTAAGCATACATATCCGTGAGACTTTCTTGTCATACTTTCATCCTTCCCAACACCCAACCAAAATTTTATTTTAAGAACAGACTACCCTTGGCTGGATAAAGCTGTCAATCATATATATGGCACAGCTCTATCCCTATTCAGGAAATTTTTGCATATTATTGAAACTACCTGCCTATATACTTAATCTCAAACCACCTAAAAAAGACTGAATATGCTGTTCAATTCTATATAAAAAGGACACGTTATGAAGAAAAACAGTACCACTGTGTTTTCTTTCACAGTAAATGAACACTGCAGACCTCCAACAGATGTTTGGAGTTTTATTTACTGGAACAGACCAGAACTGGTAGAACAAAACTGCCAGATCATCCTTTCTTTGAAGATCAGCAGCTTCCAAGCAGAGAAACCACTGAGAGCAGAGAAAACTCCAATTGTACTGTTAGTTGCAAATTCATGCCCTTTTTTACTTCTCAGAAGTTGCACTGGACTGCAACTGCCAACAGCTCCCATTGTTAAAGCAGCCTTTCCTCTAAAAAACCCCACACTTCAAATTAATATTTCGTCTGCACAGAACACTTTTAAAGGTATTCCAGCACCAATCAATGTGAGTACAAGGTACCACTTCACAAAAAGCAAGTACACATATTAAGGGCAACCTCTGAACAATTCCTATGGTAACTTCCACTTCTCGCATCAATGAAACATATTTAGTAGGAAAAAAAGAACAAATTAACACAGAATCTATGGTATGTTACAGACTTGGATGAAAATAAGCAGATTAGCATATCCACATATGAAAAGAAGAGGTGACCACAACTGGATTGGTCTTTTTAAGGATGTTCACATCTGTGTGTGGAATGCACATATTTATTTAAGCATCTGATCTTGGACAGCTTGCTCAACTGCATGACTGTGCTCCCATATTTGTATGCAAACTCAGCCCATGTAAATTGAATAATTGTACAGACAATTACACATTAACATGCTCAATTAACAAGGCTTCACTCAGAAAATACATTGTCACAGAGGAGGATGCTCTATGGATACGTAATCAGTTGTTTTGCAAGTGAAAACAGTTACATGCTCTTCTGATGACAAATAAGTAGGATTTATTCAGGAAAGCCAGAGGATCTGACATGATCATCATGGCACGGTTCATTAATAGACTCAGGCACCCATTCTGAGACTCAGGCCAAGGAAGTTGCTCATTCCAAAAAAGAAAACACCCATTTTGCTCTCACTGAACCTGAAAATGACCCATCTGCAATTTTTCTTCTTTAAAGCTTCCTAGGACCCTGTCAACTGCTCATACTCAAAGCTACCAGACCTCACAAAACTACTAAGAAGACTTAGCAAGTTAGCATTAACTTCAGTCCCACTGGGACCAAGAAATTAAGCACTCCTCCATGCTCCCACGGTGGGTCAACCCAACAGGAGCTTTCAAGACATATGCTGAAGTCAAGGACAGATTCAGGTTCCTTACAAAATGGGCTGGAAGGTGCTGCTTTCTGTTACACCACTGCTCATAGTACGCCTTTGCTCTTCAACATGCCTTTGGTTTGAGCACTTCATCCATGGTGATGGGTGCTTGCCCCCTCGGCTGATGCTGCACAGCAAGGATTTTGTCGGGCCAGAAGAGCAGAGAAGAGCCCATAAATCTAGAAGCCCCTCTTGAGTCCATTAAGACAAAAATATAAAGAAGGATTTCAGGAATGTGGGCAGTCTTTATCTCTGCCTCCACACACTGGCTCTGTCAATCTGCACACCTACATCTGACCACACACAGGATGGGGAGTGGAGGCACCATTTCCCAGAGCCCCAAAAGCTTCACCTGTAAAAAAACTTAAACAGAGAGGTCACAGAGGCTACACACACCTCCCCCATGCCCACCCTTGCCTTGCTTATTTTGCATCTGTTTTCTCCAGAGCCAGAAGAGATAGGATATGGCTATTTTAAAATACATAATTATGGTAATTCAAACCACCAAAATTAAAGGAGCATCTGTAGAGGAATATAGTCCCTCAATCTATTTTTTATCTTTAAGTTATCTAGGTTCTGAGTCAGCACCATTTTTAAAGTTTCAATGGCTTAGCTTTTATTTCTGCAAAAGAAGGCTAAAGCACCAGCTGGAAGTCAGAAAGGCTACACTGCTGAATATTTATGAAGCTCCTGAGACCACTGAATGACAAACAAACAGGCCACCAAAAAGAAGTTTCAGATGACCGCACTATTAAATGGTTAAAAACAATGACACAAAGGATGGAAGAGTCTCTTATCATGGCTCCAATTCCTGGCAGTCAGTAAGCATTCTGAGCCAGCTCATCCTAGGCTGAGCATTGCATTTTCTGGGAGGATCTGTGAAAGTAAACCACTACCATATCCCTCACAAGCCTTTGAAATCTGACACTGGTAACTTTGTCGCTTTTTACCCATGAAACCAAACAGGTGCTTTATTCTGTGTGCCTGTGAGAATGGACACGTGTACCCATACGTAGGAGCCTGGAATCAAGGATGATGCTAACCTGATGTTTGTATTCTCCACCACTTGATAGCAGGCACCAAAAAGGACTGGAAGAGCAAACATTCCATTTGCTGATTCTGCCATTAGGCTACATCAAAAGCTTTTCTGATCTCTTGTTCTTGATTCAATACGCTATGGAAAAACAACACAACTCCTGATAATATAGATCCCAATTACATGACAATTAACTTACTTACAAAAGCCAGATTTATTAGCTGGCAAAAGTCAACAACAAATCAGCTTATCAATGGAGTAACATGCAAGCTTAAGTATAACCAGCCTTTGATTTGCCTGACGGCAAATCACAGCAGAATTAAGGCCCTGGCTCATTTTAAAAAAAACATAATTAAGCACATGCACATATATTTACTGAATTGGTATGCATTTTCTTAAAATTGCAACCATGCTTTGGCTTTGCTTTACAAGGAAGGACCAGTTGTGCCCAATGCCAGTTGAAGGAGAATGAGCCTTACTATCAATCTGAACTGGACTGAACCCATCTCCAGAAGACTTCTCTTTCATAGATCAGTGATGATCCCAAGAACTACATTTCCCTGGGGCAATGGTCTTTTCATTGATCAAAAGTTAACCCATGACACAGGATAAGACATAATTAGTTGCTTTGCTAATCTGCAACTTCATCAAGAATCAGTCTCTCTTTCAAAAACCATCTGAGGTGTGATTTATGTTTAGAAGGTACATCTTTTCATTCATAATTCAGTGGAATGAAAGGCCTGTATGTGCATGTCCAATGTCCTGAACTGCTGGCACACCAAGGAACTGCTGTGTCACAGATCAAAGTTACACAGCATTGTCAGGTCACAGGGACAAAGTTTTTCTCTGGGTTGACACTTAAATTGTAGCACTGAACTTTGTTCCTTTGTGGACAAAAAAAGCTTAGAGTTTCACATAAAGGTATTTGGTATGACCAAAACCTTACAAACCATCTGTGAAGGTGAAGAGCCTATAAACACCATCTCTGTGCAAGAACTCAGCATAATACAGCAAATCCTCCCCCACTTCTGATGGGATGAGAAGTATTTGCTCAGCTGCTCCTATCAAACCAGTCCTTCTCACAATCCTCTGCTACTCAAAGGTTTACCATAACACCAGCCCTTTCCTTCCAGATCCCAAGAAGAAAGCCATCCTATAAAGGAACTCTCTTTGTTGTCTGTAAAGTACCACTACATGACTTTCTGGCCACCACATATCCATCTAGAAATTTTCCATGCTCACCTTGTGGCAGAACCTAGCAAGAATTGCAGTGGGTTTTGCTGGCAGTATATGGAGACTTAAACAGCCATTTTTCAACACAGGTTGCAGGCTTTTCTTTCACAGAACAAAGTGGAAAAACAGCATTGCTTAAGGCTCTGACAAAAGTAAGCCATAGATAATGTGTATGACAAGTTTGAATTTCCTGGAGGTGGAATTGTAAATTTCTCATATCAACAGGAATGAGGACTTCTAGTTAATCATCAGGCCCCTTTTTAAACAGATGATTAGTTCTTCATATCTCAAGCTGCTCCCAGTGGGTGGGCAGTGCTATTGCATCTCATCCCTGCTTTGGGAAATCATAAGCAGTCTGCTGACAGGGGGCGATGGGTATCCAGGAATTTGCTGTCTGCCTCAATTTAAGATACTACCACATAGTAAAACCTTTTTTACCTGCAACAAGCCACTGCATGATCAAATGCAGAGCATGATTGTGTAGCAATGACCAACTGTTAAGTGCCATTAAGTCTTTCAAAACTTTAATTCAGGGTCTTTCTACTTAGAAAGGGTTAGAACTTCAATATTACATTGGTGTCAGATGCACTTTGACACTGAAGCTCAAACCAGGTGCAACCCTTCCTGTCCCACTGATAGGAAGCTAGATGAAACTGATTCTCAGCCTCTCATTATGGTTCTTGCCTGGGACATGGAAGAATTAACGACCTGATGAGTATTTCAAATCAAACACCCTCCACAGGAAAAAGTGAGGCTCACTCATAATAAGACACAACTGTGGTTATCACATCATCTGGAAATGAGAAGGGGATGGGACTGGGTTCTGTGCTCCACTGCAGCCAGGGGAGGCTTTGGCCTCAGAGGAGTACCCCACTAGAAGACAGAGGATGCCCTCTTTTCTCTTTCCTCATCTTTCTCAGAATTAGCTGCCTATACCTGGTCAGCCTCCAACTCCAAAATCATTTAGAACATTAAATCTGAAATTAGGTCCATCACCTGTTTGATGGCCTGTGAAGGTTGAGATATTTAACTTCTCTCCCCTCTACAGGACCTACTCCTAGCAAGTTGAGCTGGGTGTTAATTTGGCAGCCTAATTCATCCCAGATTGCTTTAGATAACTGATCCACTGAAGGAAATTCCAGTTTGTGGCAAGGCACCTAGCTGCTGGGTAATTACAGCAGTTGGGACTACAACCTCAACAGCTTCATCAGCATCAAGGCACCCTAGTCTCTTATTTGGAGCAAGGAGAAAGCCACCTCAAGGGCACTGACTATTGAAGCTAGTTGTGACATTTTGTATTGCTGTTGTTTAAGGACACATAGGACTGAGCAATGGTTTCTGTTGCCTTTTATACAGATGGTCTGATAATTACTGCTGTCCTCCTTCACAACACAAATTGTGCACTTAGGTTCTTGCATTGAACTACATCTGCAAACAGGCCCGTGGCTGCTCATTGCAAAATTGGTGGCCCTGGAGTGAATCCAGGTCTCTGTTTCTGTACAGTGCCAGCAATTCAAGGCGCCTGGAAGCACACAAAACTATTACACTGCCTCCCCACTCCCTCCTCCCTGCTGCCTTCAAATGGAAGAATAAATCAACAGCTATATTACTGCCCTAAGCACACATCTGCTGACACTTCATGCAGCTGTAATTGCAATTGAAAGCTAAGTGTACCATCAGGAAAGCCAACTTAATTACGAGCAGTAAACATAACAGGATGTGGAGCACAGACAATAGCTACCATCATGCAACACACCCAGTGTCTGGTGTGGGGTGGTTTCCCAGCCTCTTGTACACATGTTGATGGAAGAAGTGCCCTCTGAGCTATCTGAGTAACAGCAAGAGAAAATAACTTTTTAAATGTTTCCATCTGGCACATTTTGCAGGTTCTTGGTAATGCACAGAATTATTATGGACTGACCACAAAGAATATAAGGACTTATGTTCAAAATCCAGATGAATATGAATGTGTGATAAATACAACAAAACTTAATCTGCAAAATAAGAGAAGCATGTGGAAATGCACAAAAAATTTATTTCAAAACTCACGAAAAACCACAAACTTAATATATTCCACATTCTTCTCTACAATAAGAAAAATAACTAACTTTTACCACGCAGCGCAGGAACATGTTTTAAACATGAAGAATATTAGCAAACATTCAATTTTTAGGTTTCCATTAGTGTTCTTATACTAATTCTAAATGAAAAATTAAACACATTTCATCAACACAAATATGTACATGTGCAGTTTTTTGCTGTATGCAGTGAACTGGTTCCTACGGCAGAAGCATATTTGCCTAAAAATACAGCACTCCCACCTGCCTTCAACATTAATTCAGGTCCTGCTTTGGATAAGAATTAGAAGATACTACAAGATGCCAGTCATCTCTGTTCGTTCTGTTCTTCACATAATTACCAACAGCAATGGTTGGCACTTCCTTCAAGAGAAAATGTTCATGATTCTTTCTGGAGGTCTTTCACCTAGTAGCATGCATTTCAGAAGTCAAGACCTAGTGAAGACAAGGAACCCAGGACTGAACTCAGATGCAAAAAGTCAGGAGGTATTAGAGAGGTAGAAGAAGATACAGGCTACCAAGGAGGCATTTAGAAATCATCACATATGCAAGTAGGTGTGATGTTAGAAAGGCCAAACCTCACCTACAACTAGTAGCTGGAAGGGACACCAAGTTCAGCAAGAAGAGCTTCTACCACTACACTGGCAGTGGAAGCCATCTGTGAACAAACCAGAGAGCAGGAGATGTCATTTACCCCAACTTCAGCACAGCTTTCCACATTGTCTCCCTCAATATTCTCATAACCAAGTGCAAACCTTACAGTCTGGGCAGGCAGGCAGCTAAAGGGGTTTAAAGAAAACCAAAAATCAGAAACACCGTGGTGAGGCTCAGAGGGCAGAGGATAATGGGTCTCCCTCGCTATGGGTGATTCTTTCACTGACCCAGTGACATCAGCCATCAGTACATCTATTGCTGTGGATACATGCCTACGACTCACTCAAAAACATTCCTGCTGTTTTATAAATATGCCATGAAGCCTGGCAAGGAGAGGATTAGAAACATGCATCTGGAATTTATCACCTTGTTAAAACCCCCAGTTGGTAGCTAACAACTGAAGGAAAAATAAACAGAAAAGACCTATAGAATTGATCAGTCATACCTGGAAATATACTTCACCCTGCAGTGAGGGGGACATTCACAATCATTCCAATCAAACTATTACTCATCAGCAAAACATAAGGCAGCCTTCCCTCTCTTACTCATGCCAAATTTAGAAGTGGAAAAACTACTGGAGTATCTTAAGTGCTGCAGGCATTTGCCTACAGGGAACGTGGTTTTGCAATCTAATGCATTCTCTATGTTACTATTCACATTATTGCCATGGAAGAAACTACCTTGACTGTTTCTTCTGCGAACCATCAGCACATCTAGGATAAGGCTGAGCTAGCTGGCTTAAGTGAGGTTGGGATGGGGATCCTTGTAGAGCATCACTTGAGTCTCTTGAGACAGCTTTAAATCTTAATCACTTTCTGTGCATCCACACAAGGAGAGGTATGATCTAATTCTTTAAGCAAAGTCAGGAACAACCTGGCTCCCTGCTTTTCCAAAGGATAAGAATTAGACTCCAATGACTAATTCCTTTTTCTGCTTTATATTTGCTTACTTATTTTTCTAGGTCATATAAAACAACATTTTGCTCAAGTAGGAGAAAAGTATCTAACTGACAACAGTATCTGGTGACTCAGGCGACAAGGACATGGAGAAACGGCTGGATGGGTTAGGGAAAAAGGTTAAGAGCAGTCGTGGAAGTCCTGTATTAACGACAGAAGATAAGCATATGTCTCTCAAATTCTTGGTAAGCTTTCCATGTTCACTTCTGGTCTGAAATAAGCTGTATCTTACTCACACAGGAGAGGGAGAAAAATGTGGAAAACCATCAATTCCTCAGCCTAGCCTTAAGAAATGCAATCACATTTGGAAGAAACATGCTTGAATTAAACTAAAGCTTACTGATGATATATGAAGGATAGAATAATTATGTCCACTGGAAAAAATATTTAAAAAAAATACTAATACCATTAAATAATTGGAAAGAAAGATGTATCATTAGTTCTGGAACAGAGATCTCCAACCTTTGCCCTACCTGTTAAGACAGAAAGCATAACAGACAAGTTTTAAGAAAGTTTTGAACAATATCTCTAACACACTTTTCTTTCTTAAATGATTATTATACTGGAAGACATATTGAATAAAAAAAAACTAAAAAAAACCCCTTAAACTCCAAAAGAAGAACAGTCATATAATTGCAAGTTTTACCCGCCCAAATCTAGCTGAATTTCCAGAACACTTCTTTTGGCACACTGTTCCTCTGGCTTAGCAGATACATTCTTACCTGTCTTTGGATGGCTGAAGTAGAGACTTTACAGGAAAGAATAACTCCACTGTCTCGCCTTTAAACTTCCAATAAAAGCAAACCACTGTGGATGCCCTGGAAGGGGGCCCCCTAAGGCTCTGGCTTCTCCCATGGAAGCCATAGGACCAGACGTCAGTTAGCCCTGTTACACTCCCCCGTTTGCCTTGTATGGCCATGTCCTGTATCCTGTAACTCCACTGGTAGTCAGCCTGTTGGCCAGCTCGCCCCCCAGTTTACCATACAAGGTTAGCTTCTAGTAAGTTCTCAGTTTTCTGTACCCCCACTGGTTGGTCCCCCTGTTCACCTCCCCTGTTCACTTTCCCCATCGGTGTATGTACTTGTCCTCCCGCCTACCCTTCCTGTTGACTGGTCTGTGCTGCCTGATTCCTCCTCATTTGCACCCATACTTAAACCTTGGACCCTCCACCTTCTTTTTTCTTCGTCCCTGGACCCTTTCAGCGTGCATGGATAGGCACTGAGGTCTGCCACTGTGTAGGCATCAACCTCTGCCACTAATAAACCGTCGCTGGGAACCCACATGAGGACCCCTCCTGCCTCCGTAGCCTTATTCCCACGGGCTGTGCGTGCAAGAGCGGTGTGTCTCCTCCGCCCAACTGGAGTGCCTTCCCCTGTGGAGACGCTTGCGGAAGGTTGCAGTGCCGAGCAGCCTGGGCCCGCACCGCAAGAAACCACCACATTATGTGATGGTCCAGCAGATTTCGATTACTCTGGGTAACTTAAAGAGAGGCAGGCACCTTCTACGAGGATGTGCCTATCCAGAAGTGTTAAGGAGTGTAGATGGGCCAGTTCAGGGATAACTCAGTCCCAGCATGCCACACTACATCTGTGAATGGACACAGCACTTAGCATTTCTGAGCTGACATGCCAACCTTTTCATTATAATACCAACTGTCTCCATGAGAGATGTGACATAGTGCCAGCATGGGACTGAAATCACAGGGAAATCATTAAAAAGCATTGCCTTGCTGGGTTTCGTGGGTCTCCAAAGATAGTCTCAAGACCAAAGGAGACACTACATATATTAACCGTGTAGAAAAAAGTTCTTTCAGAAAACCAGTGACAGAAACAAATTGAATCTATTGCAAACTCCTTTAAATATAAAGCTAAATATATCTGCTTCATATGGACTGTTGCTACAGAAATTGTAAGATAAAATAAAACCCATTTCACTACAGCACATCCAAGATCTAGATTTGTACAGAGGAGGCACTCTCAGGACAAAGTTATAACTATGCCTTTAGATGATTTAACATGTAACCATATGCTGATGGAGACGATGTTATTCATGCCTCCTCCCCCACAATATGCAGAATACTCCCTTCCTCCCATTTCATCAGTGTTTGCCAAAAACTATACCAAGCTGATTCAACGCTGACTCAAATGTGCTAAAATGAACAACTTTCTGTGGGATTAGCAAATGGAATTAACTCAGTGAAGGGTCAAACAAGTGCTGAAGCAATGGGACTTCACCCTAAGATATGGAGATTGGAGTCGTGCCTCTCCTCCACCATACAGGTGTGAAAAGACAGCGGAGGTAGGAAGCAGCTGGGGACCCTAGACAACAGAAACTGAAATTGCAGAAGTAACAAAGTAGAACAGCCCAGGCACTGAAGATATACACCACCTTCTTATTGCTTTGATGCATCCCCCCTTTAACCCTACTGGGCTCCTATGCACCCAAATACCCTCTTCCCACTCCTTTCCCTATTTCTTGACTTGTCACACATAGTATCTATCCTCTGAGCTTTACCATCCCCAAATCCTTATTGTTTTTCCCTAGTGTTTCTTCTTGCCCACTTAAACTCACAATCACATCAACAACATTAGCATCAACTGACACTCATCACCATCAGGACAATCGCTGTGCACACACATCCTGCCCCTTCCCCCTTCCTTTTTACAAGTAAGTACTTGCACTATTCAGCAGAGTGGCAACCACAACACTTTCATGCAATGACTCTGGTAACACGGTGCTGCAGTAACTACCACAAACACACATGATGACTAGTGACAGTCTTCTGATTGACCTGACAGTGTCAATATACAACAGGATTTTTTTTGTAATCCTTGCTTTTGCAGGACTCTGTATGTTCACCAAGGGTCTGAACCAATACCCAATATCCAAGTAGCCACCTGTTTGTATTGCCAAGGGAGACAAACACTATCTGTGAAAGTACATGGGCAGAAATGTAAGCAAAACATCAAGGCGATGTGAATAACACACTCCTGAATGTCAAGGTACAGTGGGATTTTCATAATTTTGTAACATCGCAGCTTCTTTCCCACATTTGCAGCAAAGCAAAATAAAACGTAGGTGGAACCAGAGTTCTGTTGCTATTAACATGCAAAGAAAATGAACTTATTTAAATTTCCCCATCTGTTCTGGCCAACCATTTATGAGTAATTCTCAACATTTCAGTCACCTGAAAAAAAGACTGAGTTCTAGGCACAAACACTTCCTAAGCAGTCAATATCCAAGATCACAGATGATTAAATCATAGTCTTTCATTCTTTCTGTGGACTTTGTTTCACAACTGTTTTCCTGGCTGCTTTTTGTCTCCAGCATTTCTCTCCAGCTTCTGGCAGATGAAGTGGCGGTGGAAAAGAAAAGGGAGGGAAGTTCTTGGGTAGCATAAGGATTACAGTAATTTCCAATCCTTCAGCAAGAAAGAGCTTGCTCAGGGAACAGATAACCTAATGCTCTTCCAACCCACTTTACTTTTAATTTTTTTAAACTTATGTTTACAGTTGTTTGCAATTATAAAGTTTTACAATCCAGGTACAAAGTTTACGACATTTATTTCCTTCTTGTCCCCAAATCCACATGGAATCTATCCACGTATTTCCTCCATTTCTTTGTCATTGCTGTGGGCAATATGAAACAGAAAACCGCAATTAAGAGATCCTCAATCAGACACCTACAGATCACTGCCATTTGGTTCATACCCAAACCTGATGTGGATGTAGATGCCACTCATCAAAAGGACAGTTACGCCATGGATAACAAACCATCTCAACTCTCTAAATTAAACAACAGTATTAGCACAGGGACAAAGTCACTTTCAAAGCATTCTTGGTATTCTGTCTGATTACCTGTCCTTGTTCAAAACAAAGGGAGAACTGTCCTCACACTGTTCTATTTATGTTTCCTTTCAGTGTTCTGAAATAAGAGCTGTTCAAGTACTTGAGTTTTGTTTTCAGTTGGAAAGGTCATCTGGGGTGTGTGGCAAAATGAATCCGTACAATTTTTTTAATAAGGAAAAAAGGAAAGAGATGGGCTACAGGGAAGGAGGGAAATGAAAGTTTACAGCATCTTCATTTTTAAATTTGCAAAAGTCTCAGACAAGCTATAGAAAAAGTATAATTAGTAAAAGAATAACAGTCTAAGAGCCCACAGAATCTCATTCTCTTTTGAAAAAGAAAAGCAATGACTACTTACATATAATATGTAGGATATAATCCTTCAAAGTACCAGCAATGCTTTTTGG
Source organism: Chaetops frenatus (assembly GCA_013400775.1). Taxonomy (NCBI): domain Eukaryota; kingdom Metazoa; phylum Chordata; class Aves; order Passeriformes; family Picathartidae; genus Chaetops; species Chaetops frenatus. The sequence goes on from VZTR01033009.1 coordinate 384,233, forward strand.
CCTCTGTACACTACAAAGGAAGAAAAATACAGTATTAATATTTACATATGAGAATGTACAGTTATAAACACAAGCTTAGAGTATTTATAAATACTGTGACTCCTAGCACTTAGAAAAGGTTTATATTGCAAAGATTTCCCAATCCAGATACATACAGCAAGTGGGAAGTCAGTTCATGTAAATGGCAGCATGTCCTGCCAGGATTCAGATCCCTCAAGCAGGGCTTTGTCCAGAGGGCCCCACTAGCTTCCCACAGTTCCCGAACAAAGTTAGTATATTTGGCACAGACCCAGGATCCACCTGCATGTGTTCCCTGGCAGAACTGTTGCCTTAAAAGACCACGGACAACTCAAGAGCCCATGCGTGGTTATAGCCTCTTATGAGACCTCCAGGGCACAAGCAATTTGATGATACTACACATATGACTACACAGTAAATTCAACAGTTACAGGGAATTATTCATCTTTCTGGAAGTGTGTGACATGCGGAGCCAGGCTCAGGAAGGAGCAGAATGGAGAACCATCTATCCCATCTCCTCTTCCTACAGCTTGGAAATGTCTCAAGTGTTCATTAAAGTAGTGGGGAAAGGAAACTGCTTTCTGCAGCTCAGGGGTATTGTTCTCTTTTGCAGATTGCCGGCGTACCCCTGCTAAAGGATGGCGACAGGCGTTTTCTCAGCATGTGTGTGCCAGCAACGTGAGAAGTGCTCATCATTGCGGGCACTGCCAGAACACAGGAGGCAGCTTGGAACAATAGGGGCCCCTAATAAAGAAAACCAGATGTCAAGCCCAAACTCTACACAACGCACAAAATATTTCTGTGTATCCCACTGACATCACTAGCACAAAATGACATCTTCCCTGCAGATACAGCCCCAGCAGCTCCCCTGCAAGCTGTACTATCCTACCACACACGGGCAGGGCATTGTGGGACACCCACTGCATAGCAGTGAGGAATATCTGGGGTTTTAGCAACAACTCCCTATGCTGCTCACACCTTATACCTGAAGTCAGAGAGCCCTTGGCATGCTGCCAGTGTTTGGACCATTCTTCATGTTCACTTGGCAGCTCACCTTTAAATAATAGCTCATTTAAGTTTATTAGCCTTCCCAAATCCCAGAATACTAAATGAATCCAGTTAAGACAAAGACAAAGTGGTTTTAGATCCCTGACTCTCACTTTTCATTAATAAAAAAGGCTGCAAACTCTTTAATGAGTGTCTGATGAGCTAAATCACAGACAGATCAATTACAGGCTGTGAAGACAAACTGCTATGGATTAAATTGTTAAGAGCGGCATAGGAGATTGGGGGAGGAGGAGAAAATGCTTTTGATGCATGTGATCAGGCCTTTTTCCAGTAATAGGCTCACACCAGTCTTTGAGATGCACAAGTTTTAGCTTATGCTGGAAGGAAAAGTCCTCTTTCCCTAGGATAAACACAGCAGAAACCCTGTTCTCCTCTCAAATTGATGCCACGGTCCAGGCAGTATATTCAGGAGGACTCCTTACCTTCTGCTGAAGTAAGTGGTGTTCAAAGATCCACCTCTGCATTCACCCTATTGCCTCTTTCTCCACCCCTCCTTCAAAGCTTCCAAGTTTTTAACCCTTCCTGCCAAATATTTTCACCAGGTGGCCATTTCCTCTTACTCTAAAATTAGAAATATGTCAGGTTTCTCTCCATAACACCATGCAAACCCACATGCATTGAAAAACCCAGCAGGCATGCTGCCGAGTCACTGAAAAATATTTTGGCTCCTCACTTTTTAAGGATGTAGATCAGCAGACATTGGCTAAAATCCAGTACCTGCAGGTCAGCCCCTTGGGAAGCCTCATTACAGAGTACAGCTTGGGGTGTGCACTGCCATTAAATGGTTTTCCTTCCTGCTTCTCAGCCAGTATGAGTCACCACTTACCTCAACAGCCTTGAAGCCTTTTGTCAGTCTCAAGCATTTTAACTGATGTTTTCCTAGAAATGTTTCTGAGCACGTGGAGCCTGCATACCCTTTGTAAGTGTAAAGCAGGCATTTATATTTAGCACTCCCTCCACCAGATTTTAATCTGCTTTACAAGTTCTAAAATGAATTGGGAAGATTCCACCTTCCAACATCTCCCTAACTGTAGGATTTCTGTTTATGTCTCTAAATGATTCTCTTTTTCAGACAGACAATATTCTTACTGCTGTCACAAGAAAGACTCAGCCTAGGAAAGTTCCTTCCAGCTTACAGGGCTTAAATACCTGCACTAAACATCCTCCAGTGCCCAGATTTAGTTTTAAATTGGCCCTGGAAGAGCAGGCACCAATCCCAGTTATGCCTTTTTTTAATATCACAGTGCTAGGAATACTGCATGGCAGTTGATCAGCCCTCCTACATAGAAATCAGGCAAAAAAAGCAAGTGGACCTCAAATGTGAGCAGCAGAGCCAAATCTAATCCACATGACATGTCAGACAGATTTACATGCACAAGGGCAAACCACTGAGCTCCCTGCTCAGTTAAACTCCTACCTATCTCCATGGCAACTTTACTCCAGTAAAGCCTGACAAAAAGCAGGCGGCTACTAACCACTCTCTCTACTGCTGGTTAGCAGATTTTGCAGGAATTCGCTGCTGAGAATAAGTCGAGAACGTCACTGCCTCTAAGGATTTGAGTGCCTTTAGCACTCAGGCACCAGAGAGATGAACCGGGGTCAGGGTACAGATTAGCGTTTCCCACCCTACACACACCTCCTGAAGAAGGCTGTTGGCCTCTTGCCAAGATCCAGACTATTCTTCTGAGTGGTACTGGCCTCACAGCTAAGCTGGTGGAGAGCCATACAAGAGTAAGAGGGGAGATGTGCCATCAGCATCACTCCCAGCTTTTGGAGAGCAATGTTCTTGTAGTTGTTTGAGACTATTAAACCATCAAGAAACCTGGTAGGACCTCGCTGCAGCCCACAAACCAGACGCAAAGGGAAGTCATATTGCTGCAATACAATAGGAACTCACACATCAAGATGGGTGCCCGCTCCACTAGCTCCCATATGAAGACAGGCTGTATCTCAGACTTTCTAACAAGCATTCATTCATGTATTTAAAAAGCCATTTACCCATTCACTAATAGCCAAAACAGTGTGTCTACAGTTTTAAAACTAAGCTTGGCTGCAGCCCTACTGATACTTCCCACTTTTCTAGGGAAAGGACTCTGCACATTTCCCTTATAAAATTCTCCCTTCTATGCCCTTTAAAAATTTGGCACAGCTATAAAATATAAATATGAGAGTACATTCATTTAAAAAATAAATTATGCAGGTCTAATTGGGTGTGCATATGTAATCTTTAGAGAATTAATGGTATGTGAAGTAGCCAGATGCTTGAATACATTCCTTAAGTTTGCAAAGAAAGGAAGAGAAAGAGAAAAAACACAAGACTTGGGTTTTTGTTTGTTTGATTTTAAATAAATCAGCATCTGGCTTGTAGCCTGTTTTCTCTGCAAGACTGTAGCAATGTGAATTGCCAGCTGTCCTTTTCTGTGGCCTCTAAATTGTTTCAGATTTCCTTTAAAAAAGGAAACCTGCTTCCTGCCACAGATTGATATTGCAAATGCTACTGCTGCTAGTAAGAACAATGAGAAATGGGAGTTACTAAAACATTAGCCAAAGACTGGTTTTGATCCCACCGTAAAATACAGAACACAAAATGCACATGTATGTACATGGTGTGGGGGATGCTAGAGCAGACAGCCTGCTCACTGAATGTTGGGTGGTACTCCACAGATAGGCTTTGCAGGATTTGCAGAAATACTGTCTCTAGCAGGAGTATCCTCCACACTGCACATCATTATCTCTCAGTCCACAGGACAGCAAAAAGAAAATAGATCTGATCAATTAATTACTCTTTGTAATCAAGGGATTCACAGCCAGTGCCTTTAGTGGAGGTTTGGAAATTAATAACAAAAAAGTAAAAGCAAATAAAGCTCCATATGCATATTCCAGTATGAGTCCAGTCCATTTTTATTATGGGTACCAACGAAAAAAGCAGCCTTCTGTGGACAGTCGTGCCTGTGGAGGGCAGATGGAGGGCAACTGCTATCTATATGCTGAAGGGACATCCAGATCGAGTTTGTGACACCTGCTCAAAGCCAGATTCTGTAGGAAGCACAGGGCTGCTAACAGTCTCAAGGCCAGTGAAAACCTCTCAGTTACTAGCAATGAGGGCGAGCCTTTCTTTTCCATTGTGTATTACAGTTATAGGGATCCAAGGTAGATTCAGAAAGAAAAAAACCCAGGTATTTAACAGTGACCTGCAATACTGATATGATGGAAATAGCTCCTAGTATTCTGGGATGACCTGCTTAGTGGCTGTAACCTCCCACTTAGCTGGTATACATTAGTAGGGTACAAGAGGATTCACATGACAGTCTTGTGGCTACAGCCTCTGAGGTTCTGCTTGGATTAATTCACAGCTGAACAGGAAGAATGAGCCAGAAGTATCTTTGAAATGGAACAAGATCTTATTGTTTCTGAGTATCACACAATCTTATTCCAACACAGAGCCAGAACTCTGTCTTCCATACTGATGGATCCAACTAGTAACTGAGAAAAAGGGAAAGACAACACCTTTCTCACCATATGGCTCCACAGCATCAGAGAAACAACTGTCTACACCTGCTGCCACTCTTACAGAAGGCCGCTTGCAAAATTCAGATCTTTCCTGGTTTTATCCGTCACTGCATTTGGCAAATACTTGATGAATCCCAGACAAAATGAAGAGAAAGTCTACGGTGCAACTCCAGATTAAATAAGCAGCTCCAGAAGGCACATTACTGGCTACGAATCACAATGTTTTATGGGATCTGACCTTTAAAACTGCATCAGTTTTCAGAACACTATCCCTTTCTGTACCTAGACAAGAGCTGGAAGCATTATGAGATACAAGCTGAGCTGTATCAGAAGGACTTCTGTGTGCGGAAAGTTTGAAAGACTGTATTTACATACACAGGAATATGAGGCATCCTGTTCTTCCATAGCCAAGAAAAGGGCAAACTATCCATTAAAGTAAGAGACAGCACATCCTGAAACTGAAAAGTGCAGCCTAAGGGTGAAAACATTTTGCTAGAGAAAACACATTTTGTTTTAGCCTTGCCTGAATCCATCAAAATTCACCCCTACTTCTTCCCTGGTGATGCTAACAGCTGAGGGTGAAAGTAGCCCATCTGCAAAACTATTCAAAGAGACCAAGCCATGTTAACAGTGATTTCAACATATACCCTTGTTGCAAAAGACAGAACCAACTTTTACTATAAAACTCAGAATTATGTTAAGGTATTTTTATGAGAAAACAGCAGGAAGCTCTTCTATAAAAGGATGCCAATCCTTTATCAAGCTTTCCCTCCCATTTAACAGTAAACTGAACAAATACTATTTTGGCTATACATCTCTCTCACCAACACCAAGATTACAAAGTCATATAACTCACAGTATAAATAATGACTTTCATATATTTCGTAAGGAAATTGAATGGTTTTTGTTAAAACCTTTTGGTTTTGGTTAAGACAATTGATTTTTCTTAGACTTTTTTCTGTTCTCTAAGAAAGAAGGGAGTATTTCTGAAAATAGAATTCGTAAAATAATCAACTTTTCCACCTTGAATTAATCAGTGTGTGTTTTGCAACAGTAAAAAAAATCAGCACAAGCCTCTAATTCTTATTACTTCTTGTGCTGTTCCGAGCACATGTATTAATCATCATATTTTTATTTAGAATTAATGTGGGTTTAGCATTAGATAGCTGCCCATCACAAAGCATTATTTTACATTTAGATCTATTAACCTTTCCCACAGAGGAAATACAAATATCCCTTGTGTGCCATTTCATTTCAGAAACTTGACTCTTTTTTTTTTTTTTGCCATTATACAGCAAATTGCAAATGCACTTCAGTCCCAGAACAATACAATAATACAGTTTCAATTGAATATAATTCCTTCATCCGTATCCAAGGGAGGAAAAAAAGAAGAAATAACAGGCAAAGCAAGGCACCCTTATTTCTCAGAGCCCACTACAGGGACGGTGCGGGGTTGGCGCTCAGCACCGCGGACAGCGCCCTCCCTCCCCTCAGTGCCCCGGTGCTGCTGCACCTTCCCCACAGCCCGACTGGGGCAATAAATCATCTATACAAAACCTCACACACATGTATCACCTCACTCAGCTCTCAGTTCTCTCCATTCTCAGCAGCCACACCTAATAATTATCTCTTTGCATGTGTGAGCACTAATATGAGAAATTAGTAAGCACAACTATAATAAAATCACAGAATATTGCAACTTGAAAGGGCCCCATAAGAATAAATCAGTCCAGATCCCTTTTCCTCACAGGACTACCTAACATTAAACCATATGGCTAAGAGCATCATCCAGATGCTCCTTGGACTCTGACAGGTTTGGTGCCACAACCACTTCCCTGAATGGGCTGTTCCAGTGATCTTCTCAGTGAAGAACCTTTTCCTAATGTCCAATCTGAACTTCCGCCAATGCAGCTTCATTCCACTCCCTCATGTCTTACTCCTGGTCACCCGAGAGAGATTAAATTGGCACCTCCCCAACCATTACCCCACTTGAGAAGTGATAGACTTCAATAAGATCACCCCTAAGCCATCTTTTCTCCATGCTCCACAAAATGAGCGATCCCAGTTGCCTCTCATTAAGTCTTGCCCTCAAGGTCTTTCACCAGCTCAGTCACCCTCCTCTTGACGCTATCCAATAATTTTATATTCTTCTAATATGGTGGCACCCAAAATTGCACACAGGACTCCAAGTGGAGCCACACCAATGCAGTGTCGAGCAGGACACTGGACTAGCTTCCGTGGACCGGCTGGCAATGCTGTGCTTGATGCATCCAGGATACAGTTGGCCCTTTTGGCTTCCAGGGCATACTGTTGACCCATATTCAACTTGACATCAACCCAAGCCACCATGAGACTGCCTTGGATGGAAGAGCTGTACTCAATCTGTTTCAAACTGTTTGGAAAGCATAGTTATGATAGTTGCCATTGATTTGTGAAACAGCCAGCTCAATTCTACATCAGAATGTTAAACCAGATGCTTACATAAGTGCCAAAAGAGCCTCAGTATCAGAGAAGTTCAGGACTTGCTTTACCTTCTTTCTTTCATTTCTATACCCATGAATGCAGCAATAATTGCACCAACATAAAAGCTGAGGAGTGGGGGAGTTTAAACCTTCCTGGTGGCATTGACCTTACACTGGAAGTTCTAATGTAAGACCTGCAAGAAAGCATGAGCCATGCCACATACTGAAGGCATTTTCACCCAAGAAAAGCAAAACAGACTCAACATTCCACTGGAGTCTCTGCAGCTTCAAGGCAGGGAGTGGCAGACTTTTTTGTTCCAACAGTAAATAAACAGATGTAACATTTTCCCAACTCCACTTGCAGAGGTTGATCTATTCCAAATGGTACTGGGCAGGTTCCACAGGTCCATAATTGAATTTAGCTTCTGCAATTACTCTGTTTCCTTTTATATGTACATGAGCAATAAAACCAAGGGTCTTATTATTTGCATTCTTTAACTACAGAACAAGTCACATCATAAAACAACCCATAAAGTAGGGTGTATGGGAGGAAGGGATCACTTGTCAGGAATTGAAAGAAGGCTATGTCAAGAGTGAGGACATCTACTATTTCCACCCTCAGTCTCTTCAAAAATGAAACAAACTTAAATGACATTTTTAATATAAAATAATTTGGTGATACAATGTTTTTGCTTTTATTCCTCTAATGAACACCATGAACATAGACACCAAACTAAGAAATGGAAGCTTGGTCTGTCTCCAGCCTAAACCCCGAGTGGGCACTTTCTGCTGGCAGGAACTGATGCTATCTAGGGTACTATTAAGAGAAAAGTCTAGTTTTAGGTTTCCCAAGTTTTTATCTAAAACTACGCCAGTCCATGCTGAAGAGGCATATTTGCCTGTTTCCTACATGTATTTCGTTCTTCCACTTTACCATCCCAAGAATGATAACAGCCTTTAAATTACCTAGTACTTAAATCCTCAGAGGTTGTCTTTCATCCACCAAACTAACAAAACCAAAGCAAAGAAAGACTGAACAAAAGAAGATTAATTCAGACCCAATTTTCTTAGTCATCTGCAGTGCAGACAAGACTGAGGCACTTAACAGCACTGCACTATAGATGCTAGTTAGTTAAGTTATGACAGCCCTTCAAAAGTTGCAGGAAAACACATTTCTTGGATGGTCCCTAGGACATAGGATAGCTGCTTTGGGAGTTGCCGGGCTCTGTTCTGTTGATCTTAAGCACCCCTCACACACTCATTTGTTCCTCAGAGAGAGACAGCACGAGCTGAGAAGACAGCACAGCTGCATAATCAAAGCAACTCTTGCTCCCCTCCCTAATACCATTATTTTTCATTCCTGACTTTTAATCCAGGGATGCATACCTTCCTCAGATTGTTCTTATGAGATGTTAGTGAAAAAAACCCCATTTTTTTAATCAACTAAGACTCTTATCTTTTCACTTGTCTGAGGTATTTATTCCAAAACTGCAAATACTGGATCAAGAGGCTTGTGCTTAGAAGTCCTGAAAACATCTGTAACTGAAGGTATCAAATCCTCAGTCTCAAAAAAAAAAAGAAGATGCAGAGCCCATGACCAATCACACACCAAGTGGTGCAGAGAACAAAAGAAATCAATAATAATGAAATATTATCTAAGTACTGTTCCTGTTACCTGGAAAGTAAGAAATGCCAAGGCAAGTTCTCACCTTGAAGAGGTTACTCTAGAACCCCATCATGTTTAGTGTTAGATTGTTTTTAGAAGCATCTATTCATTTTAAATCAGATTACACATCATGTGTATATTAAATTAGTAAGCATCTGAAGACAGTGGAGATTATAGAGGAAACATTCTGATGTTTGAAAAGCAGTTTCTAAAAACTCCGGCAAGTGAGAATCCAGGTACTTCTTTGAGGAGAAGCATCTCCTTGAATGCTTTGTTGGGGAAAGCTTCATAGTTGGTCAACTCCCACCTGCTTTACAGTAAAGTCAATTATTACCTACTCACGTATATTAACAGCCATCGTTACAGTGTCCTTCACATCTCACAAGGCCACTCAGTCTCTCAAGGGAAAAGCACCAATATATAATTGACGGTACAGGTCCAAACTGGTTTAATGACCATAATGGGACTGAAGAAACAGTTCTAAAGGAAACTTCAGTTCATTTGTTCCAGCTACATTAGACTAAAAACCTTGAAGTAAATGCTGAAACTCAGATAGTAACAGAGCAAAGGCACACATGGTCTGGTCTGCAAGGCTGGCTCATCAAACAGGACTGTCATACAATCATCTCCATGTCACAGTCCAGAAACCCATTTGCTCTGGGACTCAGCTACTGGAACACTGGGAGGAGTTTACGGGCTTGGGTTTATCCAGCTTAAAAATCACATTTTTCTATTCTTGCACACAGTCTACTAAAGTTCCTACTGATTGGCACCTGTGTCTCAAGCCAAAATTCTCCTCACAGGAAGAAATAGCAGAAAAGCTGACTGAATGTAATCTGTATTTGTTTAACAAGTCAATTCAAGCTTTTAGGGAGCTGCTGTGTTGTGGCTTTTAGGCAGACACTCACCAGGTGGACTGAAACATCAATGCCTTTTAATTTAAACTAAGAACCTAAACTGATTCCTATTCAGACAGTCCAACACACTGCCATAGCAATAGCATATGATTATTAAATTCCATTGAGGCAAATCTAACAGTTGTACCTCACAATTACTTATTTGTGCAGGAAAAAATACTAAGCATTTGTCCTTGGAGTATTTCCTGTTAAAGGACTAGAATAGCAAATAGACAACCCTTTCAGGCAAGTAACAATGCCTACTGATGGCAAAGCGTTTTTCCACATTAAGTAACTTGCTACATAAGACCTTAATATTTGCTTTTCTTTTATTAGGAGCCTGAATGTACCTAAACAATAATCTACAATGTCCCAGACTGTCCAATTTCAACATAAACCACTAAGAATGTGACAAATTTCTTCATTTAAATCAAAAGCACACAAATTTTGGCATTTTTCTAAAAAGATCATTTCCTTGCTTTGAGCTTTATCACACTCAAAATAGCTTCCTGGAAGAAGAAGGAAAAAAATATTCTAAAGATGACTGTTTAGAAAGAGATACTGGATACACATAACCAGACAAATTTGCACAACCTCTTTGGTTAGGTACAGAAGCCACAACTTGGCTCACACTTTTCTTCCCCCTCTCAAACCACTCATTTCACAACTTGATGAAGGACATGAAGGATGTGGGTAGCTTTTTACATGCCACCTCTCACTGTTAATCAGTGCACGCCCGTTGTTCAAACATCTGTCCATATACATGGATTTTTCTGGGACACCATCAAGCTTTCAGGTTCCATTAATAGCAGTTAAAATGCAAATGTCCTAGTTATCGCTGTTGGACCTCTCACTACCACCCCCTTGGCCTGTGGTTCATCTGATGTTATGTTTTTCTTTTTTCCAGCTTGCAGATGATAGATCCTATTTGTGTGTTGGGAAGTTACTTGAAAAGACTTACAAAAATTTCAGGATGCTGCAGTGAACTCTGCTCTTTCCTTTGACACAGGCAACACAGACATCAAAAATCTTCTTACTAAGGTTATTTCCTCATAAGAAATGTCTGAGGTTACCGCAGGGATGTTCTGCAACTGAGAAGTGCAAGAGTGAGATGAGGCATAAATGAAACATTCGCTCTCCTTTAACACATGGTCTACACTCCAAAAAAGCTCAAGATCCTTGCCTGGAGGTACTGCTATGGATGGATAATAGCATGAGATATGGCCATAAATGTTTAATTTATAAACCTAGCAGCTAGAAAATTATTCAACTAGACTGAAAGTGCTGAGGATTTTAATAGTGCCTGCCCACACTAAGAGATGGAAATAGCACCAAGAGCTCAGAGATGAGCACAGACATACTTGCACATTTTGGTCTGTGCCTGTAACATTGCATAAACTGAACTTTCAGAGAAAATTTAATCCCTGTACATGTAGTGGGCAATTCCAGAGATTTCAAGGGCATTGCTTCTGCTTTGACAGGATACAGCTTGGCTTGCTGCCCCTTTCTTCACAGGCCTGCCAGCTGCTTTTCCAAGTGCTGGGTTCATCTCAGAGGGGAAACAGCACTGCAGTACAAAGGCACTAAAGCTCCTACATTTCTCCAGGGCAGTTCTGTTCAGGCAAAGGACTCTTTATACTGTAACTACAAATGCAAACTCATGGATGAGAGAAAGAGAGAAAGAATAGGAGCAGCAGGGCAAAGAAGTGAGGAAGACAATGACATGCCCAAGATAACTGGAAAAATATGAAGTGGAATAAAACCTAGGGCTAACTGGAATAAATGGCACTGATGCTGAGCCACAGCTAAGGCTTCTTCCCAGCATGTTTCCCAACAGGCTTCAGAGAATAGAAACCAACAGGGTGGCAGGCAAAGAAATCAACAGAGGTAGTCTCTGAATTACTGGCCACCATACAGGATTGACGGCATCTTGCAAAGGTCCTGATGAAGGGACAACTCCACTGGCTTTGTCATTTTTATACTACAGATACCAGGTGCACTTCTCCATGCAAGGCAGCAGTTCCAATTTTTCACCTATAACCAAGTTTGGTATCTTGAGCCCTTTCTGACACAAAAGCAGGACACCATGAATTAGCTACAGGTCGTCATGCCAGCCCAGGGCAGAAATCTTTTTATCACCTTCCCACAGTGCAAGGCAAAAAAAAAAATCTTTTTGTGTAGTGTGCTTAGTCTCTAATTTGGGAAAGGAAAAGCCTGGCACCTCACCATTGAGAAGCTGCTTGCCTTTGGCTCACACTTGCTGTTGATCTTTTTCAATGACAAGATGAAAACTTCTGATAGCTTAAATGCAAGGGTGCTAACCCATATCAATAAAGCCATATTCACCCCAGTTTAGAGACTCCCAAATCAGACACCAGACACTGAATAAAGTCTCAATCCTCCAAATACGTGAATAGGGCTCCATACACAAAGAAGACTCTTCTTACTATTCACAGTGCACCTGTGTTAGGGGGAACAGGTTTAGCTCTTCCCTAAAGTTTTAAGTTACTGAATACAAACAGCAAACCACTGCCTTTATTAATTTCCACTCAAATCCAGAAATAGATCAACCCATATTCAACATTTTTAAAGGAATGGCTGTAAGTTCCCACAGTGGTATGCAGTTTTCTAAAATGATGTCCAGGCTAAGGAAAGATCTCTGGCTATGAGTTAAGTCACATAACCAGACAAAAGAATTGGACCACTTCTCTCTTCAGTTAAAGGGAAAAAATACATTTTTGCTAAATTGCTTTTCAAATAAACAATGCATTTAGGCCTGGTTCCTACAGTTGCTCTAAGCAGCACCTTGAACTTTTTGAAAGGATAAGGCTCTGCCTTGTCATTACTGACATATGATCATGTGTCTTATGGGAAGAAATTCAAGTCACCGGACTCTTAAAGGATACTTAAGAAATCCTGTTTAGTAATCATCCTCTAAAGCTTTCCTAGCTTGAATTTATGGCCTCATCCAAAGACCATCAAATGGAGTGGCTGTTGGGGATTGAGGTTTATATCACTGGCTAGAAGCATAAAACACAAATAAAACGGAAAATTGTTTGCTACCAGCAATCTTTACAAAAGGCTAAGACAGATGCTATTAGTTGAAGGATTTTTAAAAGAGAGGGCTGACTGTGGAAAGTGCCAATTACCTCACTATGTACTAAGATGCCACTAAAGTCCTCAGAAATTCACACCAGCAACAAGACTAAGGGGCCCTCACAACACCAAATAAGCTGCTAGGTGACCCTTGGTACTATTTGTTTTATGGATGCATTTGTTAGGCGGGGCCTTTTTTTAATTAAAAACAAAAAATCAGCCCCTTGGGGGATCTATCTTCCTTTCCTCTTCTGACTTCAGCACAAACACACTAGAAAAATTAGAGCCACAGTACAAATAAAAATAGCTGAATAACTTGCAGCTGTTGTTAATTTCCCAAGTATTCAACGTTGCCCATTTTATGACGGAACAATATGCTCCAGTTTCAGTCCTGGCATGAGGCTATCTGAGCAGCAGACAGATATTTTAGCTTATGTGAATGCCAAAGGCAAGTCAACTGTTACAGCAAGTATAGAAATGGAAGGTGGACAACATGATGTAAACCACTGGATGTACACACCAAACATTTTCTCCAGCTTTTTGTTTCTCATTTAATGCTATTAGTTGACTCCCCAGCTGGATAGACCAGGCTTGCAGACTTACTAGCATGCTTAGCAGGAAAAAAAATGTGCTTAATAAAAATTCATGAAGTGGAGAACATTTTTACAGCTGAAGAGCTGATTTTTCTACTTTGAGTATAGGGTGTTTCTGGTGCAAAATTATTTACACAAGGAGGTTTTACTCACTTATCTCCCTGAATAAACCAACTTGTCTGTAGTCTGGATGAGTGGATTTCCCAAATTTCACACAGAACAAAGCAATAAAGTACTTGGTATTTGTAGAAAAAAAAGAAATGAAACAATACATGCCTCTTAAGCTCGGCAAGGAGAATCTAAATACTAAAACCACTTTTGAAACACTGAAGTCAGATGCAGCCAAAATGCTTTCCTAGTTACACCTCTTGAAGCTCTGCTTTCAGTTGCTAAGCATCTTCTCATGCATACCCACTCACAAACCAGACTGGGCAGAATTAGCAAAGAGAAAGCACCTCTAAATTCACACACAGCAGCCATAAGGAGCAATGAAGTACAAAAGAAAAATTAATACTTTATGTATAGGAGTAAAATTCAAAGGCTCAGAAGTGACAAGAAAATTGGGAAACAGCTCATTATTAGTGGAAACACAATTTCTATCTTTTTTTGCTTCATTTGCCTCATTCCCATGCATAAAGGCACAGTTAGAGGTCATAAAGCCAGAGCATTTAGGAGTCAACATCTAGTGAAAAAAAAATTATTCTCCTCTTGTTAAGGGCTTACTGATAGAGCAAAATTTAAAACATGGTAAGCAACAGTTTTAAAGGGGGGGGGGGGCGGAAATAAATTTAAAAAGAAGTAAAAGCTTGTAACATTGCCAAGAGCCCTCTATTATACTCAGATGTGGCTTTAATCTACTCAAGGGAGGAAAAAATAGGCCCCAAAAATCCAGCCTTGGCCCAACAATCACAAAAGCAAAGGTTCAATCCAACACTCAACAGATCAGAGACCTAGGTTCAGAGAGCTCTACATAAATAAACTGCCCAGCGAACATGACTGAAGTGAGGAAGAAAATGGCCTGGTTGGGTTGAAAAGCAGACATAAATAATAGTTTCACACACTGCCCCATGCCTTCCTTTAGGTAAAGAATGGGATTATCTTAAATCCCGTTTAAAAAGGCAATTGACGGAGCGCAGATGTGGCAAAGCCATCACTGCTGAGCACCTAAAGGCAGGCAGAGCAGGCAGCCAGGGCCAACGGCACTGTGCTCCTGCCCACAGTCCAAGGGTGGAGAAGAGCAACCAGCTGGATATGGTGGAGTCTTCTTCAAAGGGCAAAAGCAACAGTGAGAGCTGTGGAGAGCCTGTTGGAGAGAGCTTAGTGTCCAGCTGTTCCTCAGGTTTTTGGGCTCTTCCTGACTTCCTCCTGCACATAAAAGTTGTCCCTCCTGATCCCTTCCCCATCTGTTTAACAGAGCAAAGCCATATCCCTCTGGTGTCTACAGAGACAGCAGTAGCACAGTTGAACTCGTTATTCACGTTAGATACTTGTTCTGGCTGTACGCAGCTCAGTCCCTGCACGTATGGCTGCTTCCATGACAGATGATATTTGTACATAATAGGTCACGTCACAGGACAGTAAATGTCATAAAGCCATTCAGGCACCTATCCAGCCAGGTACAGACCTGCCAGGTTACAGTCCCCAGTCACAAAAGACAGAGCCTTCATTGTTTGAAGGAGGAGTGGCTGCTACCCAGTGGTCTCTGACAGGGATCATTCACTGTATATTCTCTGAGAAGGTATCAGCTTCCTGACATATTTCATTTTCTCTATAAAGAAAGAAACTAGATCACAGAAGTGATTTTATTCAGCTTTTAAATCTAATCTTACAGCTACCAATAATGTCAGCAACTACCTGGTCACAGAGCAATTGCAAAACTAGATAAAATTAGAGAAACAAGGGAAACTGAGGAGACCTCCAGAAAGAGAATCACAGACCTGGCACCACAGCAACACTCCTGCGCACACCACAACATGAAGGTTATGTGTGGAATGGATGAAACAAGACCCTGTTCATTGCTGAGCCCCAACAACCCACTCAATACAGAGTGTTTGGAAGAGAACTTAGCTGGTATTACACCAATATGAACATGCACAAGTAGTGCCTGTATGACAGTTGGAAAACTTAGGGACCAGAGGATGTTCTTCACACTTCAAGCCTAGTCCAGCCAGAAGCTTTCAGTGAGATTTCAGGGCTTGCAAATACATCACCAGGTAACTACTAAGGGCTAACTGTGTTTTCCTTTGAGTAGTAGAAGAGGTAGAAAAAAACAGGAAAGAAAACATGCCTCACTGTGTATTTTCCCTACATCCAGAATAACTAGATCGGTGAGATGATTCAATGACTGCACATCCACATGGACTGCTCTTAGAAATGGTGTCCATTTAAACAAAAAGAAAAGAAAGAAAACATCATCAGGAGAAATCCTTCACTTTGAAACTGAAATCAAAAGGGCTATGTGGTATATACTGTTGAGGATATACTGTTGAAATTCTTTACATGTTTTTGTGTTGACTTTCTATAACTCTGTTCAAAGAGAATGAAATATCAAACTTTTTTGTCTGCAACCATCAGACTACAAAGCTCCCTGCTCATTCATTAAAGCAATCCTAACCCCTTGACTCCAGCAGCTGATCTTGGCAGTGGAAAGGAAGATCACCAATGTGAGACTGACAACTAAATGGCAAAGATTACTAAAAATAACAAACCCACAATGCACAAAGAGACTAAGGATGATAATTTAGAAATTCTTGTCCTATTTCAGGTCAGCTCTGCAAATTTAAGTCTAGCTACCACAGTAAAGGCATTCTTAATGGGTTAAAAACATCTGCTTTAAACCAGAACAGATATCATGGGACTGGAAACAACAGGACAAACCTTCTTCAAAGGATTATAGCTTTGAAGAAAGACAAAGATCCGCCAAAAGAAGCAAGAAGAAAAGTACATGATGCCAGCGCACCAGATTGTGAACTCTCAGATTGCTGCCTATGACACTGATGAACAAATGAATCAAAGAATAATTAAATTTTAAAATGTATACATGCAACCACATCCACCTAGATGACTGGGAGATGTGCTGCAGGGACAGTGAAACAAGATCTGGACAAGCAGGAAAGGTGATGATGCTGTACTGTTCACCTACTTCTACAAAAGCAAAGAGATGGAAAGGAAAAGTCTATACAAACTTATTAAATGCTCCTCCAGGTTACAGGGGCACAGAAAGAAGCCTCAGTTCTCTTATTAGACTTAATGCACAACTACCAGAACATAGCATATAACAGAGAGATATTAATCTTTTCCAAGCTTTCTTTTAGAAAAATTTAATCCTCTCTCCTATCCTCTCACTGTCCCTTAGATCATCTACATCCCTCTTCCAGCACCTGTCTTGTTATAGATGAATCTACATTTTAAACTTGCTTCAGTTGACCAGATGTTTTGGGGAGAACCCATGCTCAGTGTACATGTTAGGAAAGTTTGAAGTGCTGAGAACTTTCCCTGGAGAAGGAGGATCATGACATCTTTAAATTCAGCAAGTAAAATATAAAAGGCAAGGTTTTTCTTTTCAGCTTCAAAGAAGGAAACTGAGGAAGAGACTGTGAAGAGGGGACCAAAGCTCTTAGAATTTTGTATTGCTTTTGCAGAGGTCTTAGCCAAAGCCTAAACCTAAAGCACCAAGAAAAAGGGTATCCACAGAGCAGAGGTCTTCTGACCTGCCCGTCTGGGAGGTTTACCATTCAACAGAAAGTACCAGGGTGCAGCCACCCTCACAGGCAGCAATGTCTGAAACCAGGCCACTGTCTGTCCATGCAGATACGCAAATGTGCACAGTGCTTTTGTTTATCTGACACAGCACAACACTGGAGGATAATATATAAGCAGATGGTACTAGTTTATATCTGTTGAGAGTTTGTAGGTAGTTTTACAGTTTCTGCATACTTTGAAATACACAGTACAACAATTGTATAGGCATCCTTCAAGGCACACTTAACAAACCTTAGGTAAATAAAAGTCTTGCAGGATTTTGTTGTTGTTGTTGCTCAGTACAGAAGGCTCCATGTGTTGGGTTCCATTAATGCTGCTTCTCCCACCCCCTGCAACCAGTGAGGTAATCACAGGCATTCTAGCAGAGACATCCTGACGCTCCTTTGGGCCTTGGGGGGAGACTCCTACTATTCAAAGCTAACACACTGTACCTGGCACATGAGGTATAGTGCTGTAAACACATAATCTGCTAGCATTGCAGGGCAAGAGCATAGCAGGCAGGCAGATGAGCCAGTGTCATGCATAAAATGCAAAACTCATCAGATCTCTGTGCATGCAAGCTAACTGGGAAAGTTCCTCTGGTACTCAGGCAGATGCCAGCATTGCTGGAAACACCTCAAAGGATATTTACAGAAGACAAAGCCAGAATGTAAAACAAATTATGAGAAAGTGCCGACTTCTCAGCCTCAAACAAAGAGCTCACAGCAGCCAGTGTGCATATGAGTGGGTCCCCGGATTCACTGGCACTTGGTTGACTTCTTTTCAGAGAGAATTCTTGGATTTGTTACTGCCGTTTTCCTTTGTCAAGAGCCAACAATACTGTTTTGCTAATGGTTTATGGAGGAGTACTAGAGCCAGCAGCTTGCACACTGGTTGCTTTTATTGGTCTATTAAAATGAAATGAAGCCGATGCTAAAGCTTTTATAATCATTTAGGTTATTTCATTATGCGTTCAGGGCAGAAAAGCAACCAATGGTGTGTTGTACAACTAGGCAGGCAAAGTACATCTGCCCCTCACTATAAAGGAGAAATCCATATGTGCTGAAGGAAAAATCAACAGTGGGAAAGTTGGTTCTCCAGAGTTTCTGCTGGTAGACAGCTGCTTGCTGTACTTAGCACCACAGAAAAAAAATAATAAAAGGGAAATAAATTCACCAGAAGTAGAGTTTGACAGAAAGTATGCCAGGATGACTGCTATTGCATGCTTATCATTGGCTGCAGCCAGAAGTCCATATCAGGAACTAGGACATGGCTGCACAATCACTACAAAAAAAGGGAATTGGGGCTATCAAAGTATAAAACAAAAGACACAACAGAAAGCAAGATGCAAAGAGAGGGTAAAAGCAAACAATGAAGCAGTATCTCTTGTTCTGACAGCAACTGGTCTCAATACAGCCCCTTCTGCCAGGTTTTGCATTCATGGCATAAAGTCTATGGCAGGACCCGCAGATAAACAAGGGAGAAAACTGCGGACTGAAAGCCTTTCCCAATGTTTGGGAAAAAGGCAGGACAAAAGAGGCTTCTCAAGAATTTCACAGATTTATTTGAAGGCTAGGTTAGATTTAGGAAGAAAACACTAGGAGCAGGATGATCGTACACAGATGCAAAAAGTCGTCTTCTGACTACCTATGGATGTTTTCATCCAAGCAGGAGCAAAGCAAGACCATCTTGTACCATCATGAACATCAAGGAAACCATCAGATGCATCAAGGAATCTCACACCAGTTTCTTTTCAAACAACCAAACTAAACATTACTGTTCATGTCCCTGTGTGTCTGTTAGTCTTCCTTGGAGTGCAGAGTCAAGAAATACCATGTACCCACAGTAACTGCATTAGCCTTGCAAGCTTACAAATATTTTTATTTGGGATTTTGTTCGCAAAAAGTCACTGCTCACATTCCCACAAGAACAGCAAATTTTATTTTAAAATTTTTAAATTTTTTTTTTTTTTTTTTACATTCCATCTATACTGACAAGTTTGCTATTTGATTTTCTGGCCCCACATAAACAGAACTTTATTTTAGCATTTGGCTGTCAAATAATCACTTATTTTTTTAAGCTCTATCAAGCGACATTCTTGAATTTGTAGAATAATTTTGAAGAGACCTAGGAACTAAGAAGAGGGTTGGTGGTATATTACGATTTCCAATTCATAACAAAACAAGAAGAGTAAGCGTACCCATGGTTCAAATTCTCAGAAGAATTTAGAGCTGTAACTGAACCAAGAGTACTGTGCTTAAATTTCACATGCCATTCATTCAACTAGCTAAGGTCTAAGGAACAGCATTAAACCACTCTTCATGTACATGACACAGAAAGCACAGACCACCAACTCTAAGTATCAAATGAGCTTAAAACTGCCCTTCTCAAAAAAAATATGACTAGCCATACAACAGCAAAATGTAGGAACTCTAAAATGTGCAATGACCTATGTGAAACAGGCTGCATGCATTTGAATTGAAAAAGAATGGGAAAAGTGGAGAAGCAACACGTCTGTAGCACCCAAGGTCCCTGTGGTTTGCCATGAGGAACATTAAAATCACGGGCATATGATTTATCAAAAAACTTCTGTTTTGAAGAACAAACTTACAGATACTATAGGCCCACACCTGGAGCTCACCTGAAAAAATAAAGTAACTAACCTACCAAATAAGAGCCCTAGCAGCTGAACTCTGATTTGCAGTATTTACTCTAAGACACACTCAAGCATTAGTTGTTAACAGCCCAACTATGTCATCCGACTGCTACAACACAGATCAAACAATATAATCCAGTTCCTTCACTAGCAGTTTAAGTCCAGACGACCAAAGTAAGGTTCAAAAGGATCAATTTTCTTTATTTACAGCCATACTGAAGCTGAAGGAGATGAAAATGACATGGATACAAATGCTACCAATCTGCAGATAATTTTCAGTTCCCGCTGCATCTGTGACCACAGTGGCACTACTGTGATGACAGGGTTATATAAGGAAGGCAAAAGGCAGAGTAGAACATGTTTTGAGGATTTTCCATTAATCTCTGACTTTTCATACACATCCACAAGTGGTCAAATTTGCCTACCCTTTCAAGGGCAGAGCACAATCAAGAGACCCCAACAGCCTGGAAGTCCCAGTTATGTCTTGGCATGGGTGCCCTTGCCATCTCTCAGTCCAGCTGTGGCACTAACAGATGTTTGTGATATACCATAAACGCATCAGCGCCTCAGAAAATACAACAGGCACCAAGTATCAAATTGCACTCCCTCAAGAACACAGGCTAAAAGACAGAAAAAAAGGTCAACAGCCCCATCCTGACTCCTCCCAAACACACACACACACACCCCTCAACCATAACAAAACAAATTCTACTTTCTCTCCTTTGTCTACAACAAAGTTTCATACAATACAAAACTGAGCCTCTTATCTGAAAAACTACTGGAATAGGACACAGAACAGATGTTGGCCATGCTGTTTGGTACACCACTGGAAGACACCACCACAGCAGTGGCAAGACAGTTGTATGAAACAAAACTTAATCCTAAATAATAGCATGAGCTACATACCACATAATAAAACTTCCATTATGTAACACAGCCTTAAAGAGCCAGTTGTGATGATGAACAGCCTTTATGCTCACACTGCAGAAGGGAGCTGACCGTTAGCTGCACAAGCAGGATGTGCATCCCAACTGTCTTCTGACAGCTGCACTTATCCGCACTCCTTCAGGCTAAAATCTATCCATCTCCTCCTACAGGTATGTTCCAGCAAGCCTCTGAGCACTGATTTTGAAAATTCAGCTAGAATAGTTTCTCTCAGAGGAGGTGAGCACATAATAATTTCCCCCTTAGCCAGCCCCATCAAAAGCAGTAAAGCTTCAAGAGGCATGAGTCAACACATGCTTTTTAGTAGGTTTCATACTCTTTAGCTCTCTGTTTTGAAAAGTCCTTTACTCCCCTAATAACCACTTGCAGAATAACGGCAACTAAAAGTCAGTAACACTACTGGAATCCAACTCAAACCAGTGAGTTCTTTTATTACAGTTCCTTAAAAGCCTGGAAATTAAAATTAGCTGTATTTTAAAGATCAGTTTGAGCTCTTCTTCCATACAGGAGGCGAATCCCGAATTTCCAGCAGATACTAGTGACCAATTTCTCCCCTAGGATTTTAAAATGCACCTCTAAATCCTTATTTCTGCTTTCCAAGAAGTGCTTGTAGCTAGAAATCAGAAGTACAGGGAAGGAAAACTACAATGAATAATCAGATGGAGCAGCTGCCTTTCAAGAAGGGTTTAAAAGGTTTGGGAGCCTTCAACTTGGAAAACAGATGCCTGGATGATGAGGAAGAGCAAGGTTGAATGCACAGCTGAATGAGATCAAGTAGAGAACTATTATTTCCCAAGCCCTGTAACAATAGTTTCAATGACAGCCCCTTTTCCTAGCAGGAAATTAATTTAAGAAGTACTTTTTTACACAGCACACAGACAAAATCTGCAATCTGTTGCCGCAGGAAACTGCAGAAGATGACAGATTCAAAAGAGACTAACAAATCCAGAGAAGACAGATCCAAACCAGTAGTTAAACCAAATAAAAAGGGAGCTACACCTAATATCTCTGATCCAGGTGGTCTGTATGTTGGGGAGGCATGAAGGGAATGGACCTCAGACAGTGGGCAGTCTTGTGGCCCTTCCTGTCACGGCACCTGCCACCATCCGAGACAGAGTAGAGATATAGACAGACACTTGTCTCACCCACCTCATTTCTTTCAGTCTTGCAGACACACATATTTCTGAATGTACAATTACCAAGAGCTCAATTAATAAATTGAACACAACAATATATTGGTCTGTAACCAAAGGTGAACAAGGCAAAAGTGTTGATAAAGGTGCAAGCAATATCCTTATAAAGGAGGACCACAGAATCCATTTTTCAAAAAGTCCTCAAAGAGATACTTGCATTCTTTCAGCAGAATAAGTTCAGGACACTAAAGAGATTTCCAATCTTGCTAATCTTGACAAAGTTTTTTGAAATAAAACGAGCATGACAGCAATATATTTTTTTTCCTATTTCATATTAAAGAAATTAAATATTCATCATTCTGTATAATCACCACTTAATTGAGTTTTAACCACTACCTCATATCTGGGGTCAATCATGAAACACTGATTACCTAAAACCTACACAAGATGTATAAAACATTTCAGACACATGATCTCTGACCCTACAGAGAGTTTGAGAAGCAAACCAACCAATCCATCAAAACACCTTCTCTAAGTTCCTACATTGAAAAGTTATGCAGCATTCAATACTCCATTAAATATTCAGACTTCCTCTGTAAAGCTGCAGCCAAAGAATAAAACTCCCATTATTCTGCAGATTTATAAATCCATAAACAACCACAAAGATCATCTTATACCTGCAAGACACAGACCATCCAATTAAACACAAAACCACAACAAGAGCATCTCCTCTCACCCCTGCAAATGTCCCACTGAACTTTATGGCCTGAGAACTGGCTAGATGAGGATTTAGAAAGGTGTTCCATTTTGACCAACACCTCCCAAAGAGCAACATAAGACATGGATAGGTCCGTATGGTAGCTTATTGAGAGTGCTTTTCATGAAAGCATCATGATGAAATGTGCTGAGTTTGGCTGAGGTAGAGTTAATTTTCTTCACAGTAGCTAGTTTGGATTTGTGTTGGAAACAGTATTGATAACAGAGAGATGTTTTAGTTATTGCTGAGCTGTGCTTACACTCAAGGCCTTTTCTGCTTCTTGTACCACTGTATCAGTGAAGAAGGCTGGGGATGCACAAGAAGTTGGGAAGATACAGTCAGGACAGCTGATCCTAACTGTCCAAAGGGATATTCTATATCATACAGCATCATGACGAGCATATAAACCTGGGGGAAGGAGAAGGAAAGGGGTATGTTCAGAGTGATGACATAACCACTATGTATCATGGAGCCCTGATTTCCTGGGGATGGCTAAACACCTGCCAGTGGTGAATGTATTTCTCATTCTGCTCTGTTTGTGTGCACAATTTTTGCTTTAACCATTTAACTGCCTTCATCTCAACCCATGCTTTTTTCTGACTTCTACCACTCTGATTCCCTTCCCCATTCCACACGGTGAGAGTCAGGGAGAGATCGTATGGTGCCTTATTGCTGGCTGGAGTAAAACACAACCATCTTTTTTGGGTGCCAGCATGGGGCTTGAACATTTGGAGGTAACAACACGTTAGACTGGAAGGGGCTAGGTGGAATTTATAGCTGTTATTGCGGTTTGGCTATTAACCAGCAGGCTCCTGTGCCTGCAAAGCTTGCTTGCCTTACTGTCTATGTCAGAGTCTGGTGCTCATTACTGGCTGCTTTTTGCTTTCACTGCTTCCTGTACTGCTGTGCTGCTTATCATCTTACTCTGCTGTGCCTGGGAACATTTTGATAACAGCTGTGTTGATGCACCTGGGTTGGCAGATGACCAGAGCATCGTTACTGTGTTGGACAGGCTGGAATTCCAGTGTGAACTCAAGTCAAAGGGACTGTCACCTGTGGATGAGTCCACACCAGAGCAGAACACTCCAGAGTGCCTGTGGCTGCAGATAAGCCTATGCCAGAGCAGGTGCTGTGGCTGTCTTCACGTCTGTGCTGCAGCAGCTGTACCTCCAAAGGGATTGTGTCCAATGGATAAAAGGCCACGCTGGAACAGGTGCATCTCAAAGCAGCCGTGCCCGTGGATAAGTCCAAGCCACAGCAGGTACACCCATGAAAAAACTGTGGCTCATAGAGAAGGCTCCACCTGGAGCAAATACAACCCAAAGTAACTGCAGTCTGTGGATAAATCAAAGCTGCAGCAGGGTGAAGTTCACTGCATTATTAAACCCTAAGGTCTGGTCCAAAAGGACGAGGAGTGGGGATGGTAATGAAAATACCTTTAAATTGCCATGAACCAGGATTTGAGTTTCATATTATGGGAATTACTACAGCAGAAACCACCTGAACCAACTGAGGACAAGCCTTACAAGAAGCAGTGCAAGTACAGCAGTGACCTGATCTGAGCTGGTTGTGGTGCCCAGTTAATTCCATGCAAGTAACTTCCACACCATCTCTCCTGTCCTGAGTGCTCCCTGTAAGAGACAGAACCTCTAAGTCTTGGACTAAATTAATCCAATGTTCATTGACTAAGGGAATGATATCTACACATTGTATCAAAGGATGTGGGTGAAGGGTGGTGGGGGTTAATGAGTATGTATTGGATAGTGTGGGACCTGAGCATGATGTAAATGGGATGGAATCAGCAGTGCAGAATGGGCTGGTTTTGGCTGGAGTAGCGTTAATTCGATTCGTGGTAGCTAGTATGGGGCTATGTTTGGGATTTGGGCTGAAAATGCTGTTGATAACATAGGAATATTTTAGTTATTGCTGAGCAGTGCTTGCACAGAGCCAAGGCCTTTTGTGCACCTCACACTGCCTCACCAGGGAGGACACCAGGGGTGGAAGAGAAGCTGGGATACGACAGAGCCAGGACAGCCATCTTCAAGTGACCAAAGGCATATTCCATACTATATGGTGTCATGCTCAGAATATTAGGTGTGGGAAGGAGGAAGGGAAGATATCCAGAGTGATGGCATTTGTCTTCCCAAGTAACTGTTACATGTGATAGAGCCTAGGGATGGCTAAACACCCACCTGCCCAGGGAAAGCAGTGAATAAATTCCTTGCTTTGCTCTCCCTATCAAGCTGTCTTTATCTCAACTCATGAGTTTACCAGCTTTTACTCTTCTGATTCTCTTCCCCACTCCACCAGGAGGGGGTGAGGTGTGTGGTGTTTAGTTGCCAGCTAGGGTTGAACCATTACATGAAACACAAAATACTTTTTGCGGTTTTCAGACAAATTAAAACCTCCAGAAGATATTTCTCATTTATAACACTTTCTGAAAAACTTAGGCAAGCATCTAGAAAAGCATAGTGAATCCATAATTTCTAGATAACATTGTGAGTGAACTTTCCTTGGAGTTACAATTCATTTGAAGACAAATCTCAGATAAAAGCTGCGTGGATTTAAATACTTATTTCTTGCAAAATTATGTGTCCATGTTCCAGAATCAAGGTGCAGGAGGAACAGGATAGCCCTGATCTGGAAAATGATGGAGGAGAGTTTAACACTATGCAATGGCAATGCCAGTGGCTCTTTAAGGTACAATGCCAACTGTACCGTAAGTCTAAGGCTTTTCAGGCCAAGAGGAAATTAGATGTGATCAAGGCCATTAAAGAATGGGGAAAAAGAAAATCCCAGGAGTTAATCTTTCTCAATAGAGGGAATGAAACTGATATCCAGATATTTTTACTTTTTTAAAAACAAAGTTTTACTAAAGGCGTTGAAATTCATTAGCTACAAAACCCCTTCTTAACCATAAAACAGAACAGACTGAAAGAGGACCCCCAGCCCATAGTTAGACTGAGCATTGTTTGATGTGAGGACCAACAAGCTACACAGCAAGAGACAATTCTGTGGTACTTGGTCAACCTCCTTAGTACTCAGTAAAAGTGTATCAGAGATCCCTCTCCCTCACCTCTACTAATGGTAGGATCTGCTCAATTTAATCTACTGAAACCTGTCTCTCCTATGGCTTTTAATCCATGGCTTTAATCCACAGCTTCCAAAACTAGCTATGAATAGAAGTTATAATTTCTTAAGCTAAAAGAAGAATATGGGACAAAAATCATAAAGAAGTGTGCCAGTGCCTGACAGCAGAGTCAACAGCAGACGCCACTTTGCCAAGTGACACTGCCTTTAGCCATGGGGCCATACTTTTATATTGCTTCCTATAGAGTATAGTAGATCACACAAAAACACTGGATGGAAAAATATCTTCAACTATATGAAGACATGAATGAGGAAACTGATTATTTCCAACATAAGACAAGCTCTAAAGAAATAATTTTTTTTCCAAGAACAGTTAAAAATGTGTTCTTCTGCACCAAACAAAAAGTGTTCCCCATCACCAGAATTCATTATCAACTTTGACAACAGCCTCATCTGAGGGGCAGAGCGCTGAGGAGGTGGAGAGCTTGGGCTGTGTATCTACCCACATATGTATTCCCTCCAGGTCAGGTTTGAGGCTTATTTGCAAGGCACACATGTAGGCAGCTTGTTTTGAGACTGCCTGATAGTAGAACAGAGAATTCTTGGGGGACATTGTAAAATCCAGAACTATTTATGCGCATAAAATTGTGATCACAGGCTCAAGATGCAGGGTTTCCTCCAAGCTTAAATCCACAATGTGCAACCAGAAACCCAGAATGCCAATTCTACACATTGGTACAAGGAACTGTAGCTGATATGCATGCTTTTATTTGAAAACTCCTTATCTCTTTCCTTTTAGCTTCATGGCATAGAGCCATGAAGAGAGACTTGGATGGTCTCTCTTATCAACAGAGATGGCAAGTGTTAAATCAATCCTGATTTAGCAGCCCTGTCACCAACCACAGAAACATAAAATTGGAAAATTGGACTAGTCCAGAAAAAATGTAAATCATTGTATTATTTAAAAATATTAATGAAAAAACCACAAACAAAGCCAAATTAGAGCAGCAGAGATGTAAGAGAGACAGGAATGTATAAACTTGCCACTTAATGTAGCAAAAATTCAGTTCCACGGACATTTAATCAGTTCATACAAATAAAATTTGAAATAAGTATCTAAGACTGCCTTAAGATGTTCATTAAAGGAAAAGGACAGCACCAAAACCAGCCTCAGCATGAATTCCCTTACCTAGTCCCTATCAGACAGGAAGGAGCTAAGGCAGGTACCATGAACTGGCACAGCAATGTCAGGAATACAACAGCCCTGCAAAAAATCTGGTGCTTAGAAAAGATACTACCAGTACTCTCAGTCTAAATGTTATATGGATCTGTTTTACAACAGTCTGTAAGGTTGAAAAAAGCATACTAGACACTGCCCTCTCTGCAGCCTCCACTACCACCTTCCCATCTCCCTAGTTATTGGAGAGCAGTGGTGATTATCTGAAATGTATCTCTCCAGCCAGTATTGCCACAGCCCTTGTCTGGATGTGCAAGATTCAGGACATTGCCATCAATATAAAAAGGAGGGAAAACAGATTTTTATGAGCTATTTATTAAATATAAATATTTCATGTCATCATATGAATTAAATATGTAGCAGCAGGTAAACTCCAGATAGTGCCAGCTCTATAAGAAACTTTAAGAGAAATCTTCTGAGAAATCCTCTCATATTAGGGAGCTGGGCACATAACTGTGTTTTTCAGATCCTGAAACCATGCTTCCTGCATTCCTAAAGCAAAAACAAAACAAAAATGTTCCTTTGGGGTTTTTTGCATCTGTTAGGTGTCCAAAAGGACACATCTGCAGAACAGAGAGATATAAGGGGAAGGGTGCAGTAGCAATTGCAGTCAAGATCCACCCAACCCAGCTAATGTGCTCTGCCAGGATATGGCAAGTCTGTTTTCCTATATCCCACCCAGAGGAACTCGAGTCTCTCTCGCTCTCCTGGAAGTGAACATAATTTAACTTCAGGCAACTGAAGGAGAGAGAACTTAAAACTTTTGTGCTGGCAGTGTTTCTTTTCAAAATTACGCATATATTTATGCATTCTATGCATTTGTATGAAATGCATAAATATAGGTGCAAAGATCTATTTTACTAGCATCCTATCTCTATCAAGAATAGTAGCAAAATCTTCGGGATGCTGTGTAAAAAAAGCAGCAAAGACAGAATTATCTCTTTCTCCAACACACATGAGAAGATTCTTCAAATTCCCCATGTAAGCACTTCCCAAGACAAGGCCATGCTGTTTAATTGCAACCAACAGACCTAATGTCTCACCCTCTTCCATCTTTCAGTTTCTATGTTCAGTCTCTGAAGGGGTATAATTGTAACAAATGCTGCAAACACAGGCCTCTCTCTTCAAAGAGCATCTAAACCACTAAGCAGTGGTGTAGCTTTCCACCTAGCTTAGCACATATTACCTTTATATGTGGAAGAGAGGGACAATATCAACAATTGACATTCTAGTATACCCCAACTAGGATAGGAATTCTTTCAGGACTTATCCAAGAACACAAAGGAGGTAAAACTGGCCTCCCATACGCTGGGCAAATGCCAAGCTTTTCAGAGAAGTTCCACTCTAATCACACATTGTAAACCTGGACTTTCAATTCCCTAGCTTTTGGAAGTGCTTAAACAAAAACAGCCTTTTAAAGTTTGAAACTGTTCTGATGTGCTGTTTCTATTTTGACCTAATCTACTCAGTGGCATTGACCCAAGTTTGCAAAATATCAGACTGTCTTAGGTCTGCATATTCAGTGAATGATTAAAAGGAAAAAAAAAAAAAAAGGCATAACAACCTTACACAACCATTACTTCTGTGGTATTTCAGAGTGCAGCACTATGAAGACAATGGTAAGTCAAACAGGTTTAGTCAGCTACCCAAAGAGGTGAGATGCAGGTGGACACTTCCATTAATTCATATTCTACACATATAAATACTGGCATCACTAACAGGCTGAGGTTAATTAGATCATCAGAAAATCATTAAGTCTAGAATACAATCCCAATACAAGTAGAGTTGAGTGGTAAATGTGCAAATGCGTAAGTCAAAAGACTAAGGGTAAGAATCTGGAGGTATCTATTGATCTCAGATTCACTCCTAACAGTGCACACTGGAAAAACATTATGGTTACAATTTGGTAATTTCACATGGAGAAGAGTCCAATCCAGGAAATTTTCCTCCAGACCACTCACATGCCTGTAAAGATTCATGCCATTGACAAGATGCCTTGCTTGAACTTCCAAAAAAATGCCCATGTTTGTAATTTCATGAAAAAGAAGGGCCTGTTGCAAAGTGTTTATAGTAAAGTCAAAGCAGTTGCCTTATACTGAACTGGAGTAGGAAACCAGGAATCAGAAATCTTAAGTTTCTAATTCTGCTACAAACACCCTGCACGACATTTTCAATACTTTCTGCCCACATACGCATCTGTACAAGGCTATGCATCTGGACTGAATGTGACTGGAACATGCTATGACATATTTAAGTACTATGAAATCCTTCTGTGAGAGATGGCAGACAAGCATACTTTTTGTCATTACAATCAACTGCGAAATTCTAGTTTCCCATAAAAATCTAAGTACTGGCAAGGACTTCTAAAGCATAACAGCATCAATTGTTCTTTACTTGATTACTTGTGTTTGAATAAAGCATGAAGAAATACCATAAATGTACAAATAGATTTAATCTAATTTGGAAGAGGGATAGTTGGAGCTGTTACCATGAATACAGAACATATATCAAAGTCTTTGACATCATTGAGAAAGAATTTCTCCTCCAGAACAACATAAAGCACTGAAAGAGAAAAGAATTATGATTTTTCAGCAGCTGAAGAGCCAGGTATTGAAGTTAGGCACATGATGTAGTTTTGCTACCTCCAGTGCATGTTCTAGGAACAAGCATCTGAGTGGGAGCACTTCTGTCCCTGCAGGTGGAGGCAGAGTGAGCAGGCAGGAGCTGTACCTGGCCCAGTGGGAGGATGCCAGCCCTGACAGCTGTCGCCATCATGCCAGCACCACAGGCACAAATGTGGCACATCCTTGCCATTGAATGGCTGCAAAAACACCTGCCAGGCTGAGGCAGAGTCAGGTCCAAATACATCCGGCAGGCCTGCAGAGACATGAGATCAATCCCCTTGGAAGAGTCATTTGTTCCTGCAGATGGCTTCAGAGTCAGACGTCAGTCCTTCCTCAAGACCCAGGTGTTTACAACCTCACACAAGAAGCAGTCACCTTCAGGGAGATGTCCAGGGAATCACCAGCAGGGCAAAAGTAACACTTGCAAATACTGACATTGAGATTACAAGTGTCATCCCTACCACAGTGAAAAAGGCTGCCAAGCTTCCTCTAGGCAGTATCAGGAAACCCAATACTAATTGTCCCTTCATGACCTTGTTTCATATCATGTCTAAATGTTCTTGCTCGAAGGAAAGACGATTTACAAAGGGTTCCTGCTATCAAGCCTCTCTAGATCCTATTTAAAAGCTTGCTGCAGGAACATTTCAAAAGGGAACTTCTTAAAGTCCTTATTTGGCTCCATCAGGCACTTCCAGACAGCAAGGTATTTGCAGACACTGCTCATTTTGTTTCCTCCACTGGACTTGCTTTTGGAAATCTCTTTAAGTGAATCTATTAAACTGAACTTGAACCTTCATAAGAAATTTAATATCTTTACAGTCTATTTTCTTCAAAGGGAACAGATGACCAATTAGGATAGGAGTTTGAAGTCCAAAACATGGAGTTCATTATGCTCCCTCCTACCAGTAAGAGTTCTGCAATCACATCCAATACAGCTGGTATTCTCCAGATGAACCCCACGGTTTCTGTCACAGACTAGCAACCCACATAGTCAAAGCCTGCATCTGGAGGTTTCAGAACAAGGAAGGTAACATTCCTACTAAAGTCAACCAGATAATACATGCTGCATGTGACACTGGCAAGGCAGACAAAAGTAAAGCAAAATCTTGTACGGTATCTCAGCACCAAATGTAAAAATTGCCTTCATACCTTTATATACCATACATACACACCTTGAACCGTCTTATCCACATGAAACTAAGAATTAATGTTTTTCTTTGATCCTAAGCAGGAGTTTACATACATACCTCTCATAAAAATTGATGCAAACAAGATACCGTTTCCATTTCACTGGTTTTAAAAAGTTAACATAGTATGTCAATTTTGGCTTCCTTCTCTTTTTACTGCTTCACACTTGTCTATCAGTCCAGATAGGATTATTCTTAATGTATCTGTATAGCTGCAAATTAAACAGTTTTCACATTACAGAAGCTCCCATAACAGCTCTAACACATCCTTACGCTTTTGCACAAAAACTCTCAACTTTAGTCACATCTTTTTCAAGATGTGTAATTTGGGACTGAAAAATTAAGTCCATTAAGCATCTGAGAACTTACATGGCACCAAAATAATTTCATATTATCCATGGTCTGTGCCTGCCCTTGTCCTCTACAGTTCACAGGGTGCTGCACATGCAGTCTCCTCTGCCTACTTTCCATCTACATTATTCAACAACCATATGTTTATTAAAAACATTCCCCTAACACTCTTTTGCCCTGACAGCAAGAGCAGTATATTCCAGGGTTGCTACCCTACTAAAAGGAGAAGGCATAAATACAAAGGAGAAGGGATATGCACAAAAGGAAGCCGACTGCAACAAGGAATTATCCATTCCGCAAAGGGAATTCTTGGGTGAAGCTGCAAGCTGAACTCTCAAATCTCTAGTCTAAACATATAAAAACAAGAAAAAACTTGCTAGGAAATCGATTTCAGGCAAAAGGGACAGGATGGAAATCTGTATTTCTTTCAAGGGAAAATGATTTTAAATTATATCTTTTTTAATCTGCATCCAACACCTAACTGCAATAAATGGGAAATAGATTTATAAGGTACTTTTAAGGGTAGATGGTACAGCCTTTCCTTCTGCAAGTAAGGAAAAGTAAAGAAATGACGGGAGAGGCAAAATCTATGTGAGAAGTGGTTGTGTCAGGGCTGAATCATAGATGGAACTGAAAAAAGCCTAGAAAATAAATAGAAGAGGAAAGTACAGAAAAAAACCCAACATTTTACAAAGAGAACAGGGACCCAGCAGCCAAGGAAGTGGAAACTATTGCAAATCATGAAATCAATAATGCAGAAAAGAGAGAAGAAAGCCATCCTAAGCCAAGAAGGGTGGAACAACAGTCCAGAGCAAGGCTGGGAGGAGGAGGAAGAAATCAGGTCAGAGCTGTAGGTAGAGAGAAGATTATGTAGCAGCTTGTAGATAAAGTTAAGCAGCTTGAGCTTCAGGCAGCAAGAAACGAGGAGCTGAAAAAGCAATTCAAGGTAGAGAAGATGTAGCTGTAGCAATGAGAAAAGACAGCAAACTGTATCTTTAGGACAGTGAATGGGAGGGCAAATTAAAACCACACAAAAGACAAATTTTAAAAATCCCCAAACCCACAACAAAAAGCCAACCACCACCCAGGCTCCAGAAGCTGAGCTGAAAACTGCAGTAATATTATCAGAGCCAAGACTGACATTCCCAAATGAACCACTGGCACCCAGAGAGTTTCTTTTGCTCACTTCCTCTCCCTGCCACAGCCTTTCATCCAGCTTCCTGCCTTCTCCCAGGCTATCCCAAGCTCACCCCTGTACAACCTTCTCAGGACTAAGAGACTACAAGGAACAGGATCCATCCCCTCCACAGTTTCTCCCTTGACTTCAATTAGTATCAGAGAGCTCTCGCTGGCTTTGGCAGCATCTAATTTTTTTTTTTATGAATCACTTTCCCTTCTGCAAGAGAGGAATAAACCCACAAACAGAGATGCAAGTAAGAGTGGGGCTGAAGCACACAAGGTCTTCTCAGTTGTCTCAAAGCAGGCAATGAACCTTCCTGCTCCTCACCAGAATCCTGGAAATTGTCTAGCCCTGGAAATTTTCCAGCACCTCCCAGACACTTCTCAGGGTGGGGTGTGGGGAAGAGGTACTGGCAACTTCAGCATGAAAAACAGATAGTCTGGGAAGCAAGAGAAGGTGAAAATGGCCCCAAATCACAGAGAAGCAACAAGTGTTCCCCACTCCATCATCTGCTCTGCCTATGCATCGCACATCCTCATAAGGATGCCACAGGCAGGTGGCACAGGCTTATCAAGAGCTCCACTGCACCTGAGAAGCAGGTCACACCATGCTGTGGGGCAGGGGGAACAGCAGCCAAAGTGTCTCACCACAGCAGCACAGGAGCAACAGAGCTGCAGAGTCTCTGCAAACACCCACACAGCAGGCACAAGTATTTCACCCTGTGCCACTGCCAAGCACCCTCTTTTTCCAGTGTTTCATCACTGTGGATAGCTATCACAGAAATAAATGCATATTCACAAGCTATTCTTAGCGTTCACCAGAGAGGGGATTACCAAATTACCCAGTTACATAATCTCTTTTATATAATCACTACAATGCTTTTCTCCTTATGCAACATGGACAGTGACCATGGCCAGCTGAAGTAGCTGCTTCCTCAAGGACAGCTACACCGGCAGCTCCATGGGGGGATGTGCTGCCTAGTGCAGGTGCACAGACGAGTGACAGAAAGAGCTGCTTCAAGGCAACCAAACTTTGCAGTGTAAGTGTGAGCCTTCAGCCCAGGGAAGACACCACCACCATCCCTGCCCACAGAGCTCCAGAAGCTGCACAGAGCAAAGGTCAGCTGCACCTCAAGCTGGTTGAGACAGCAAAACCAAAGGCACCCAGCACCCCCCAGGCAGCCTGTCCCAGCTCTCACTGGAAGCAAGTGGGATGTCTCTGTTGACTTTTAATGGCCTTTGGATGGAGTCCAGGATTAGGGCTTTAATAAAAATAGGAAGTCAAGATTACTACAGAATTAAAACAAGCTTAATCCAAATCCCCCTGGCTTTGTGCCACAGCTCTGCCCATGGTTTTTGTCCACAGGGAAAGCCAGGTGAAGCTGCAACCTAAATGTGTTCCCACAGGGTGCCTTGCAACAGGCATACATGCACACAGAGGCAGCAGTGTGGGTCAGCACAGCCACACCAGGTAGTTTCACCAGCCAAGTTTTGGGCATATTCCAATGTGTCTCCTATAGCATTTTCAGGATGCCATCCAATGCCTTCCGGGAACACTGCAGATACCTATCGGATGATTGTCACATATGGGGCGTAGTGAGACCCAACTTGCTAATAATATTCACTCTGGTCTTTAAAGAGTCAGCATCAAAAGTATTACCCACGGCACATGAGAAAACAGAATCTAAGACCTGGATTTCAGAAAACAGAAGCTCCAAGATCCACAGATCACCTGCAGAACCTGAAACACTTTTCTTTCACCATGCTGCAAGTTCAGCATTAAGTTCAGCTGGCTGAATGGTGCTGGCATTATGCAAAAGCCCCAGATTGCCTTAGGGTTTTCCTCAACATTACACAACTTGTAGTATCTAGCTATTATTAGGCACTTAGGCCTCCCCTGCTCCCTAGGTTCCCTGGAAATACAGGTCATCCTAAGAAATATGCAGGCAAACACCTAGCATTACTGTAGCACTATAATATACTTCATACAGGGAGGCAGGCAAACAAGTTTAGGAACAGAGACCACTATTGTTTCAGCTACAGAAAAAAATAAATGAAGCAGCTTAATGTTATCTTACACTATCTCAGACTACAGGATGACCTAGCTCTGAAGAGTTTTAACCCAATCCCACACACTATTATTACTTCCATATCACAGTCAGATGATGTGAGTTGCTTTAGTCAAAGAACAGATCAGAGCAGAACTGGGGTCCCTGATGCAAAACCCCACTGCACACATTGGGGCCCATCATGACAGCACCGCTTGATAGTTCAGGATCAGCAGGCATCCTCTGCACCACTGCTGCTCTAAACATTGAAAGTCATGGTTATCACTACTGATGTATGTCTGGGATAGGCAAGACAGCACTCAAGATAGGAGTATCTTATGTCAGCCTGAAAAAGAAAAGCAGACAATGAAAAAGTACTTTTAAAATTTCTTATGCATGCATCCTTTCCCGCCCTCTTTTTTTAAGGCTAGACAATTGTCTGACCATTTGAAACCAGCATGTGTCCTCTTTTTTGGACTAAGATTCTGCCAAACTTAATGGTACTTGAACAAATGAAGGTAGACTTTTATACCCATTACCCTTCCTATAATGGGTTAAACCTCTGGCTCCAAATGCAGCAGGGAAATAAGGCCCTGAGCTGGGAACTCACACTGTAAGAAAGCCAGCAGTGAATTCCTGGATCTCACTTAAACCAGTATTGAGATAATTATCTGTACCAATGAGCAATGCATTTTTCCCCCCACAAGGAACAGAAATGAAAAAAAACCACTTGCTTGACTCATCCTTGCCAGGTTTTTGCATTAAAAACTGAAGCACTTATGGTCACCCACCAATCAGAGTGAGAGGTGTCTGCTTCCACATTTACAGATATCCTGAGGAAAGCAGAAAGGAATTCACTAAGTTAACAGGTTTTGTATCCACTTTAGTGAACAGATTTAATAAAACTGGGAGAAACAGAACACTGAGCAACACCTGAGCAGTTCCTCAGGTAGAGACTCTTACACTGTCTGTTGTCATATCACCATGTCTAAACAGTGCTGCACAGCTTGGTATCAATCTACTGTGTTGACATTAAAGGGACTGTGCTAAAACCAGCAAGGTATAAACACCTGGACATTTCTGGTTAGAAAAGGAGCATCTCCTGTCCAGAAAGGGAGAAATACAGGCTCTGACCAGGATACACTGAAGAATATTGCTGGTCTACCTACAGCCATCAGACATGCATGCAGAAAGACACAACTGTGCCAGCCAAAAAACCCCAAGTTTGCAGCAACTCCAAAGAAGCTCGTCTTTGCTACTACAGTCATTGATTTTATTTTTCTTTGCTAGTATATGTTCCCTGACAGAGCTCCTAATTTATTGACAACCAAACCCTCTGGATCACGGGCACACTACCTGCTCTTAATCCCATAGCAGCACAAGCCTGTCACTGTAATTACACTGCTAGCAAGACTAAGCTAAGGAGAGTAAGTCTACAAAAGCATCATCCTCCCTTGCATGTTAGTGCCACTGTGACCCAAGAAGATGAATATGTGCAACAAAACGCTCCTCTCACATCAAGTATAACACACGCTACCCATTGTCATGAGTCTGCTGTCAGTGAGATCCCTGCCACCTTCCCACATGCTCACATTCCTCTCATAATAATTTCATTTCAGGGTTCTCCACTTCTTCATACTCTCAGGGAAGATCCAAACAGACTGGAATGCATGTAACTAGAAAGGCATAAGAAAGCATTAAATGTAATTACCTTAGAAGGACAAATCTTTAGAGATCTTGGCTACATTCCTGGAGTCCACAGCCCTCACATCTTATTCCAGCAGCACAAGACCTATAAAGGAAGGATCCATCCTCAAAACTATTGCCAGCCCTTTAGTTGCCTGATGCTTACCAATATCAGAGGTGGGAGACCAAGCCAGCTGGCATAGAATCATTCCTATTCCAACTGGAAATGGTGAGCTGCTTACAGAGGGCTTGAGTGCAGCCAGGATGGGAGTCTAGGTACACTCCCACCACACCACTTCATCACCCTCCACAAAGGGCCACCTTCCACTGCCTCTGAACTTTGAGACTTCACAGTCACTTTCAATGAAAGGCCAAGGTTTTGGGGTTTTTTTTAAACCTCCAAACAAGAGACGTGGAGTGAAGGGTGCAGCAGAGGAGTGCTGTGTTTGTAGTTATCCTTGGCTGGACTCGAGGACAACAGTCTCTACCATGCTGCAACTGATGCTGGACCTTCCCCAGAAGTACAGTCTCTATCCATGACCTTCTCCTTCCCCACAGATAGGAAAGATTGGGAAGGCCATTAGCTCCTAACTGAGCACTTCTGCTCTGAGAGATATTTGGCAAGTGATTTGGGAAAATGGTAAGACTAAATTTTCCAGAATAGTATCTAATGGCATCTTTCAGGGAAAGGAAAGAAAAAATCAGACTCTGCTAGTTTTTCCTTCTAGCAGAGCATGGAAAAGATTTGCATGATTGCCTTCTGTTGTCAGAGGTTGGCCAGAGTCAAGACATTACTCAATATAAGGTTAGAATCTTGCTCACTTTATTGCAATTTTAAGGCATTTTTATAAACATTCAGGCAAGCCATGCGCCTCATAGCCCCCTTGGGTCGGCTACAAGGCCATGTTCACATGCCCCTAGCAAGTCCCTTATTGGCTTTATGCAAATATGCACGCGTCCAACTTCTCAAGCCTTGCGGTTACCTACTCAAGCCTTGTGGTTAACTGTATCCTGCTTAACACCCTCTTCTATACTTGCAACATCTCTCTGCTTCCTCTTTTTCTTGGTTCATGGACACTTCAAGCACACTGGATTGTGCACCTCAGCAGGATTGTGCATTTCAACATGACCATGCACTTTCAGCCACTCTTCCACAATTCCCCCTTTTTCTTTTTGCACAATCCAGCCTCAACCTATAATCTTTGTCATCTTTTCCAAACAAGCCCATGCAATCCATATAGCTAAAGCCCCTGCTAAAAGCATAACTTGCATTAACACTATTGTCTTAAAAATGGACCGTACCCATCCTGTAAGGCCAAGCCAATTGCCCAAATAGTCTAATCCAAAAAATCCCATGTCCTGTTGTAGTCTTTCAGTGTGCTGTTGCAACTCGGCTATCTTTTTATGAATTGATTTTGAATGGTCTTCCAAATCCATGCAGCACAAGCCCTCAAAATCCTCACATCTATGTCCATGGGCTAACAACAAAAAATCAATGGCTGCTCTATTCTGCAACACAGCATGCAGAGTTTTAGACAAATCATCAGCAAGTAGAGTCAGGACTTCTGATGTCATGTTCACTTGTTTTCCCACCCAGCAGGCAAGACACTCCAGTTGTGCGCGAGCAGCTGCTGTGGCACCGCCTGGGAGAAACAGCAACCCTAACTCGCTTCCATATGTTCCATAATTCAACTTTATCATCGCAGTCAGAACTGAGCTGCTCTACTGATCTATGCATACGCCATTGCTGTCAAGGCCTTGTAAAATTGGGATGGCCATGAGGTGCAGCCAGGCTCAATTTTCCAACAGTACATGGCCCTCCTATCAGTACCCATGGTATTTCAGCCAATGATCTGTTTCCACATATTAAAAACCATTCTGGTGGCAAACGTCATGGGAACAAGGTACCTGGGAATGGGTTACTGCAATTGTTAACCATTTTCTGACACCAAAGGGAGTCATTTGCCCATCCTACGGACTCGGAGACCAACGTAACATTGGACTCATTAAGCTTATGGCTGTTTTGTATGACTTCTACAGTACTGTCGTCTTGGAGGTCAGGATTCTCTGACAGTGTAGAATTTAGATAAAAGCATACACTTGCATTAAGCGTCCCTAAAGTTTCAAGTTCTTGTGGGTCAGCCTGCATCAGGCCTAAAACAGAATCCTACCATTTACACCCCTGCAAACAGTTAGTCACATTAGGATTGCTTACATTGCATTTGGTTAATCCTATACCTTCTGTAACTCCAGCCTGGCATAGGTCTATCATTCCTGTTTTTGATACATTCATGGGCTGTCCCACCAAGCATGTCATAAATGGTGATGAAGGTGTAGAAAGGCTAGCACATAACGTGGTAGTATTCAGCTGTTGTGCTAGAGTAACCCACACATTCTGCTGAGGATCAAACATGGTTTTGTATAATTGAATGTCTGCTTTGCCAATGGCAGGTGTGCCTATCCCAATAACGAGCAATATGATCCCAATCATAGTCTTGTATTACCAGTTCTGTGGGATACTCACTAACCTTTCACAAACTTCGGCTAAACACCTTGTTTTCCTAGCGCTTTTCACTCCAAATAAGCTTAAGCCTGCGCGCCATGAAGCATATATTCCATAAAAGGCTCCTTGATGTTCAAAAAGACTTGTTAAGTCCCAAACTGAACTCCTCCTATCTCCTATTACTTGGCGAAAATCTTCCCTAAAATCGTGATGTGCTAAAAGCAGATTACACTGGCTGCAGCATCCTGTGTTAATCACAATCTTGTTAAGCCTTCTCCTGTTGTCCTCTGCATGCCCCACATTCTATTCGGGCCCACCGCTGACACTGCTCACATTTTTCACATTCACTGTTTAGTTGCTGCTGATAAGCACGAGAAGTCCTAATAAGGTTATGCTGCAATCCTGCTAATAACAGCGCCAATTGATCTGGAGTGGTGCAGGAGAAGTACACTCCTAGTACATCAGCTGCTTCAGTTGCGATGTGTTGTAGTACCAGCTTCCATCTAAAGGCTTCACGGGCTGCAGCTTCCGACTCCAGGATCACTCTCTGGTGCAGCTTTTGTCCACCTGCTGGGTACCCAAAGTGGTCCTGCTCCTGTGGAAACACACATGTATCCTCTGCCGTTAAATAAGATTTCAGCAGGTCCCTCCCATATTCCTGTTTTGGGGTGTCGGTACAACACCCTTATTCCTGCAGGCGGCTTTTGCACTAGTACATATCTATGATGTACTGCAACTGCTGGACCGTCATGTTGTCTAAAAGTACACCAATAATTCAAAACAAATAACACCTTATCAAGTCTCTCTTTCACATCATTAATGTTCCTAAACTTACACAAATACCACTTTAGAGTGCTATGAGTTCTCTCAATGATGGCCTGGCCTGTGGGGGAATGAGCTATCCCTCGCTTATGTGCTATTCCCCAGGTTTGCATAAATCGTCGGACCGTACTACTTGCGTTTGCAGGCCCATTTTCTGTTTTTATGGTTTCTGGGACACTCATGGCTGCAAAACACACCGTTAGGTGTCGACAAACATGTAGCACTTTTTTCCCTGTTTGTGCCGTGGCCCAAATCATTCCTGAATAGGTGTCTACAGTCACATGCACAAACTTCATGCGCCCAAATTCTGCCACATGTGTGACATCCATTTGCCACACTTCTAGAGCTTTTGGTCCCCTGGGGTTCACCCCTGCTCTAAGTTCTGGGCCTTGCTTGCTGCACTGTGGACAAACACGGACAATTGCCTGCGTGTCGTTATGCGTCAATCTGAACTGTCTCTGCAGACCTCGGGCATTTTGGTGGAAAAGAGTGCGATTGCCTTGCCGATTCTAAGGCATTCTGTGGTAGTGGATACTGAATCATAGTCACTAATTGATCAGCCCTACCATTGCCTTCGCCTAGACCTGTTTTCCACTGATGGCTCCACACATGTATGATACAAGATTCTGCTGTCCGTGTGCTTAACGTGCGTTGTAATGCCATAAATAGTTGCCCTAAAGGAGGATTTTTCACTGTCCTGAGGATCGCTTTTGCACTGGTAGACATCTATGATGTATTCATAGATACATCCTCAATCCTCTGAACAATACCTACAACATACAACGAGTCTGAAACCACATTGATAGGTGCTGTTAACCACTTGCACAATGCCCACTCTATAGCTGCAAGTTCCAAAGTTTGTAGTGAATCTTGTGGTGTTCCTTGAATCATATGACACTTCCAAGTTGTCCCTGCTAGCCACGTAACCGCAGCTCGTCTACTGGCCTTTCCAGCGTCAGTGTAGACCGTCAACCCTTGTACCGGCACTAGAGAACAACGTGGCAGGAGGACCCAGTCAATTCTGCCAACAAACTGCTGGTCTTTTCCTTTGCCAGGCTGTTCTCCTGCAAAGCCTAATAAGGCCATCTGTAAAGCTGTCGAATATCTCAAGCACCAATCCAAGTCACTTGCTGTTAGAGGTAACACGATACTATCTGGCTCTTTGCCGCTGATGCTCACAATTCTGGAGCAGCCTTTTCTGATGGCATCTGCAATCACTTCCAAGCGCGTCTGACAGCTCGTCTTTGGTTGTGCAGACATGAAAATCCATTCCAAAATTTTAAATTGTGAATTTGGGTTTGAAACTGGGTGCTCTGGATTTGAATCTGAGTGCATAGCGGTTCCCATCACAGGTTTCTTGTCGTTGTCAGTATCATCTGCATTCAGTCCCAAGGTGACTCCCCCTCGTTCTTTTTGATACTGACAACACACAGCAAAGACTGTAGTGGGTCGTGAAATAATCCACAGTACTATAGGCAGGTCTAGTACCCAGTGACTAGGCCACTGCTCAGTTATCAACTGTCTCTGTCTTTGCAGGCATTCCCATTATTCTGTGGTGTCACAGTCTGTTTCACCTTTGTGCCTTGTAGCAAAGGCCTTAGTGGAGCTAGGTCATCATTGGTAATACTGACAATTGTCCTGACCCATTGAATATCGCCCATCAGGGTTTGTATATCAGTAAGAGTCTTAAGGTCATTAAGCAAGGTGACTTTCTGGAGAACAATGGTGTGTTCTGTAATCTTCCAGCCCAAATACTTCCAGGGTGCCTGTTGCTGGACCTTTTCTGGCACTATCTGTAGTCCTGCCTTCTGCAGCATCTGACGCAGATACTTGACATCCTGCCCCGTAAAGGGTGTTTGCTGAGCAATCAGGATGTCGTCCATGTAATGGCAAATGATACTTCCTGGCCACGCCCATCATACCAGTTTCAGTGCCCAGTCCACATAAATCTGGCACATTGTCGGACTATTCTTCATTCCCTGCGGTAGCACTGTCCAATCATATTGCTTAGTTGACTCACCATTATTAACTGCAGGTGGAGTAAATGCAAATCTCTGCGTATCCTTAGGGTGTAGAGGAATGGTGTAAAAACAGTCCTTTAAATCAATAATCAATAAAGTCTGTAAGTCTGGCAACATAGCACGTGATGGTAGTCCTGGTTGTAGCACTCCCATAGCTGATCCATAGGATCATTGACCTTTCACAGATCACGCAGCAGTCTCATCTTTCGGGACTTCTTTGGTATCACAAAAATCGGTGTATTCCATGGACTAACAGAGGGTTGCAAATGACTAGCATCTACCTGTTCATCTACCAATGCATGAGCATGTTGCAGCTTTTCGTCCGAGCGGCCACTGCTCTACCTATGCCGCTTCATCTGTGGTCCATCGTAACAGCAGGACAGGTCGCTGTGAGAGAGCAGCCGCTAGGGAAAATGCGGCATTGTGGTCATCACAACCCCTAATTGACTGAGCACTTCCTGGCCAATCAATGCTGAGACACCTTCGGAAGTGGCATCACATATACTCTGGCATGTGCGGTTCAATCCTCAATACCTAAGGTAATGATGTCCTGACTCGTAAGTGGTGTCAAAGTTCCTCCCACACCTGAAATTAATCCTGGTGGCAGGACTAGAGGCCATGCACTTGGCCATTCTTGTCTTGCTATAATTGTTATATCTGCTCCGGTGTCGAGTAGCCCTTTGATGAGTTTCTGCTATTGCTGACACTGTACTCTGACGTTCTGCACTGGCTTATTCTTCATTTCCATCATGAAGAATGCTGTGGGCCCTGTGGATCCAAAGCCTTCTTCTCCTCACTCTTTGGTGGGTTTTGACACAGTGCTCAACTGTCTACACAGATTCTTAAAGGGCACCAACTGAGCTATTCTGCTTCCTTTTGGAATCAGGACTGGTGGGTGCAACATACAGACCATAACTTGCAATGTTCCTGTAAAATCAGCATCAATAAGCCCTGGAATCACTAATAAGCTTTGTATGCTGGCAGAAGACCTTCCCATAATAAGTCTTCCTATGCTCATTTGGTCTTGACTTAAAGACCCTTTTATTGTGGTTGAAATTTTCTGGGGCCTGCCATCAATTAAGGTGCAGTCTATTGCAGTTTCCAAGTCATGTCTCAAACTTCCATCTGTGGCTGGTTTCCAGCATATGCTGCTTGTGAACTCACTACTTGTGTCCCGGCGCAGCGGTTCGACACACTGTTCCTTCCGTTTTCCAACCAACAGGCTATGGAGGTATGATTAGCAGATTGACAGGAGTCACACCACACCGGTGACCTGCATTCTTTTTTTAAATGACCTGGTTTGCCACATCAGAAGCAAGGGCCCTTTCTGGGTCCTTCCTCTTGCTTCTTTTTCATAGCTACAAACACTTGTTGCCCTGCAAGAGCCCCCTTGGCTGCTCCTGCCATCAATGCTACTTGAGAGTACATCTGTGTTCTAGCGCATTTTTCCAGCATCTGTTCTACTGAACTGCCCTGTGG
The DNA here is from genome assembly GCA_013400775.1 of Chaetops frenatus. Taxonomy (NCBI): domain Eukaryota; kingdom Metazoa; phylum Chordata; class Aves; order Passeriformes; family Picathartidae; genus Chaetops; species Chaetops frenatus. Next base: position 427,001 of record VZTR01033009.1, read on the forward strand.
TAGGGTTGATAATACCATCTTTGTTTTCTGATTTGCATTTTCAAAGGCTAAAAATTTAAACATATTCTGGATGGTACCTTCATCCATCCCTGACTGCTGTTGCAGTGCTTCATGTAGGCAATCAATAAAATTAGGATAGCTTTCAGTAACACCTTACTTGATGTTAACAAATGATGGCCTCTTCTTTTCACTCTGAATGCTTTGCATGGCTGCTTCTGCTAGCTGT
>VZTR01033014.1:0-16989 GCA_013400775.1 Chaetops frenatus
AGGAAAAAATGTACATAGATCAAATGGGAAAGGAGTAGAAAGCAGAAATATTTAGAGCACGGGGAACTAAACTGGCTGTGGGTGACTGCAATAATTTCAGGGAATAAGGAAAAAATGAAAAGTGCCTGAGAGGAAGCTATATATTTTGTAAAAGGGACTAAACTGAACTTGAAATTAAGATTGAGGCATGGCTAAGTTNNAGATTGAGGCATGGCTACGTTTCTGCTGCTCAGATAAGCAGAAGATTTTTCTCTGACACATGGTTTGGGGTTTTTTCCCTTCTGCTTCCCAGCACCCTAAAACTGTTCATTATCATCACATCAAAAAAGATAGAGAGAGGTATTCTAGAACAGATGAGACATGAAAGTTAAGTGTGTGTAGATTTTATTTACTTGTTCTTTTGCCAATTACTGACGAAATCTAAATGTAGTTTATTGCTAAGGGAGAGAAGGTTGTCCTTAATTACAACAGTCAAAGTTACTTTTCTATCATAAGCTATATGGTTTTATACTTTTTCTGTCTATTGTCTCTGAATCAATCAGTATAAAAACATGCTTATGGTAATCAGAATGATCTCATGGGAACTGCTGGAACAAATTAACAAAACTGAGGGACATTTACCTTTTAGAGATTAGCAGGACAAGAATTCAAAATTCCTTTCACTTGCTTTAGCATGGAGAAAAACCTCTCAACCTACAAACAGTTTAAGGAAAAAAATGAAGCAGGATGAGTCTTCTAATCTGTTTATTTCTGATCACTCTTGTGGGTTCCTATCTATGGCGTTTTTTTTATATTACTAAAGAAATTATGCAGTTTAAAAGTTTTCTATTTTGGGTTATTGGCATCATTCAGTTCCATTTGAGTTACATAAACAGATCACAGCTCATCATCAGTTGTCAAACCCAGCTGGTTCTTATGATATTAGGCCAATTTCTCAAATTTCAAGTGCACATCATCCATAATTACTGAATACCTAACTTTCAATTCATTCATTTGAATTTGAGGCATAGAACCAGTGCCAGGTCCTTTGTTGAATCAGGAAAGCTGAACAGCACATAGAAAAATTAGAAGTAAGAGATGCAAAGACTGGCATAACAGAAAACCAGATAAACTTCTACTTGTTGTTTGTAAGTACTTCCTAAAGCTGCTCAGAACCCACATGAAAGCTGCAATATCAAATAAAGTGGCAGTGAAAGCAAACAGATAAGGAAAAGGAGAAATCTGGTAGCACACAGGGAAAATGAGGCAGCGCTGCTGTTTCAGTGTGGCTTCAGTGAATTGCCAGTTTACATCTTAGAAACCTTGCAAGACTGCAGTGAAGCGTTTAATGCGATACAGAGAGTTCTGAATGCTGGCAGAGAAAAAAATCACAATACCTTGAAGAGCAATGTCATTATCTCAAAATTTACAGTGATTAAAATTTTTCCAAGCTTTTTATTTTCCCTTTTTCATCAGTGGTTTTTTTCCCTTCTAACTGATCGTTCATTTTCAGACCGTTGTTAAACAGCTTTATCAAATGAAGGCTGGGTGGCTCTGTAATGAGGACACATCCAATAAAAATGCTTCCAATTACAGTTTTAAACTGCAAAATATCAAATTGCTGCTGTATGAGGATACTCCATTGAAAACTCCAGGATTAGAAGAGAGGTCATTATGTTTCTCTGCTACATGGCTTTGAAGTATAATACCAGAATGTCACCTTAAATATGATTCATTGAAAATGTTACAGTGAACAAACCAATTTTTCATTTCTAGAGCCCTGTAATCAATGAAAGAGTTCATACAAAGCAAGAAACAGTGTAAACTTTAATTTCTTTATTTCAATCACTACTAGGCTTTTGGATGATAAAAGAGAAAATATTTTTCAAAAATGTGATCTCATTTTCACTATATCTATGATTTATTGAATTCTTATATTTCTCCTCATTGCAGCTATATCCATAAGTGCTGCTTCCTTTCATCTTTTGGTTCACATTCACTAGCTAACTATTGGACTCATAGATGGAGTTGCCGGAGATCCAAGTTTAGCTCCTTATTTTGTCATTCCCATGATGCCTTTCAGAAATGAATGTTCCAATGTAGTTAAGTTCCATTTGCAAAAGACATTTAGATACTCAGAAAGCAGTGGAGCATAAGTGCTTAATCACTTGGTTTTAGAAATCTTACCCAGATCTCTCTGTGGTCAAGTTCCCAATTTCTGAATTCAGTCTTTCTTACTTGCCAGGATTACAGATTTTTCAAAGAGGCCATATCTAGCATAAATCACTGATTTTATTAGAAGACCCCAAACCTCAGACCTTTCCATTCAGCATTAATTTTAGCTACTTAACTACTGAGTATCACATACCTATTAATGAAGTTGCTTAGGGCAGCACAGGTGAATAGCTGCATTTTCTACACGCTGCCAATGGCCTGTACGTAGAATAATGTGGGACAGTAGAAGAGGTGTATCTAAATGAAAAATTTAATGCTTTGCAATGGCTCTTTTGTAGTTTGGAGCCATGTCATGTCCACTGGAATGAGCCATGTGTGCAGTCAGAGCTGTTTCGTTCCCACAGAAGGAAAGGAGGGAGTTCCTTCCTGCAGTATCACCTAGAACACCCCAGTCTCAGGGTGGGCACGAGATCCTCCAGCAGTTTGTTCACTGGGCACGAGTGGGGTCCTGTCAGGAATGAAAGGCTCATGCCATGCACGAGGCTCAGCTCATCAGAGGCTGTGAAAGAGAAGCAGTAAAGTGGATTTCATTACCAGCAAACAAAAATCGTGACAGCAAACAAAATGCAGCTCCAAAGTGGAGAACCAGACCAAACTTAGGCCANNNAAGTGTGTGCATGGAAACAGGACCAGCAGGATTCCTTTGTATGGGAATTCAGGCTCTGCACAAGGCACGGGTCACCTACAGAGCTCTGTTCATTCCCTCTGGGTTTGGAGTCGGTACCACAGTCTGATTGCTCCACCATCACACCCAGATGGAGGGAATCTCACCTTTTAAGCATCAGCTTAGTGCCAATTTTGAGAGCATATTTTACTTCTTACACATTTTGGTGGTATCACAGAACACTGTATTCCTACTGACAGATGGAAAGCAAGGTTTACCAGAATTAAATTAACTTTCAAGAGTAAATCTGTTTCCCTCTCCCCTTGGCAGATCCTGCCCAAGAGCAATATGCTTTCTTTAAGGCTGCATAGGTGTAAACCCTCAGGTAGCAGGGCCTCTGATACCTGCACTGCTTGCACACCTTAAAAGGGTGTTTCTGTAGCATTTACTCTTCTAGACTGCATGAAAAAATCACATCACATTTAGATTCCAAACAATTTTTACATATTTCCTGCTTGATTTGTATTATATGTTAAGGATTGTTGCATAATAATTTGCTTTTTGTTGTTCATTAAGCAACTCAGCTTCCAGCTGTGATAACTAAAACATCTGTCCTTTTCCTGGTGCTAACGTGGGCGGCCATATGGGCACTGAGACATTCACAGTATGAGAACTGCATATTAATGAGCAGCAACTTCTACCACAAGGGGTTTCTTGATGATATGAGGTGTGATAGAACAGAACCACAAAATACCAGAAAAATTCAGGTTGGCTCTCTGGAGGTCATGTAGTCAAAGCAGAGCTGGCTAGATCAGGTTGCTCACAGCCTTATACAGTCATAGTCCAAGTAATTGTCAAATGCACAGGAACTGGACTAAAAGTGAAGAGGAATAACTCTGTCAGGCCCCCTCAGACCATGTATCCCTATCTAATCAATCCATTAATATCCATAAAGGAGTATTAGACACGACTCCAAATTTTCCATGCTCCTCAACATTAAAAAAAAATGTATTTGTGTAGTTCCAGCTATTGATTGCACAAAATGGGGGATAGTGTCAATATTCATAAACACCTGAGGGGAGGTTGTAAATTGAAAACAGGGAATAATGGAATTTTTTTAAGCCAGCAGGACAAACCTGCAAGGAAATAGGACATGTGCAAAGATATTTACAGTTATGAGTAAAAACTAAGTAAAAAAGCCCGTGATTGCTCTGACCTTCAACTCATTACATTACTAATTACCTTCATATTCCTCAATATAAAATAAACAAGTTTTAATTATATTTATGCACAAATGCATCTGAAGTTTGGATAAACATTCATGAATAAATGAAAAACCCAATGAACACCAGACTTCATAAGAAAAGCACTGACAGAAGATTTAATTATAGCTTTCAGAGTGGTTCTGGTGCAACACCGTCCCACCTAGCGTAAGTTTTAAATTATATTTTATTATAATGATTATAACTTTTTACATAAAGCAATCACTTGACTGACAATTCCATGGAAGAGAGAATGGAAACCTAGCAACATGGCAATTCCTGTTATTATAGATGGACCCTTGCAAAAAGTCTAATCTGTTCGAAAAATTTGCCTTTAGTATATGATGTGCCCTCTGTGTCTATGGGCAAGAGAGGAGTTGTAGTGTTCAGGCATTTTGTGGATCAAACCCATCATTTCTGAAAGATTTGGCAGGGGTTTTGTGAAGTTTTTTATTACATGATCCCAAATTTGACATTTTTGACACTGTCCCTGCCTTTGCTATTATTCTTTACCTGTCCATGTCTCCTTGCTAGGATTGCCTTGGTGTGCAATGTTCCTCACAGAGTTGGTTTGCTGCCAACAGGGAATTCTACAGCACGTGAAAGGATGGATCTGTCACACATAATTCCAGACATTATAAATCCAGTCTTAAAAGGGTTCCTAACTTTGATTTTAGGTGCTTGTCTCTAAAGTTCCAACGTGGTAAATACTTTTGCTACTACAAGTACAAGTACTGCACCACCAACTGTTGCAAGTGCTTTTAATGTATGCTACTACTTATAAAATAGTTTTAATCCAGAATTTCTCTTCTCTGCTTTTCATGCTGTCTGGGCTACTAAGCACAGAGATAACAGGCTGCTTACAAGTCATATCAGATATCCTTTAAGTGCATTGGGTTTCCAAGACTTTGATCTTGAAAAACTGAATGGTAAGTGCAGGGCATGTGGGACAGCAGTACAGCTAAATCCCAGTGTATCTACTTTTTCAAGGCTGACAGTTCCCATCTACTCTGTTTTCTTTCATCATTAAAACCATGAAAATGTAAAATGTCCTATTTAAAATTATGTACTGAGAATCCCACATTATATCATTCTTCTGTTGTCATCTGATTACAGGGAAGAATATAAATTAAGCTTATTTATTCGACATTAAATTCTTGTGATTTCTTTATGAAGCACCATGAGATCTGCAGGTCATGAAGATGTGTCTACATTTTTTTAGGATTCATGAAAACTGAGCCTAGAGATATCAAACACAGCCATTTTTGCCTATAAAATAAAGGTCAAATTGTCATAGATAAAAAAAGTCTCCAAAATATAAAATTTCAACACAGAAACCTCAGTAAATCAGTAAAAACTATGTCATATTTATAATTGCAATTATATTCATTCATTGATCAGATTTCAGTGGAGTCTAGAAAAACTAGACACTTGCTATGATAAGAAGCAATTATCACATCACTTTCAGGTTAAATGTTTGTATCCAAATGTCAGTAAGAAGTTTACTCAGTTATTTTTGTGCCATGTTATTTTTATGTACGTAGCCATGGATTATTCAGCATACACACAGAAAAAGATAAATTGAGTACTTACTTACCAGATTGTACAGCACTGCAGAAAATCAGATGGAGCAGCAGTAGTTTAATTCAAATTCTTTAAAAGTACATCAACTCTAACAAAATCATTCACCTTTTCCCATTAATATAATATTCCGTTTTCTCCTCCTGAGCTCAACAGTTTTCCATGATAAAAGAGATCTTTCTAGCAATAAAACATTCTTTTTTTTTATGTAATTAACAGGGCCAAGAATTTTCTAACAAAGTTACAAAAATCAATTAGTGATAAAGAAAAGGTTTTGTCCCACTCAAATTTTCTTCTCAAACACACAGAAGTTTTATGCCCTTTTGCCCAACAGATGTGTGCAAGCTATTCAGGCTGTTTAAATTCAAGAAGCCTCCTCACAGTCACTGGGTTAAATGTGTGCAACAAGGGTCTCATACAGGAAAGTAAAACTAGGTCTGCACATCATTATATGATTACAAAATAGAATTTGGAAAATATGGTTTCTAATATTCCGTTTCTGCTATTCTTGTCCTGAGGATGATGTTAGCTACCAAAAAATATAGCTTTTTTCAGCAAAGTCAAAATTAAAAACATAAAGAGAGGGAGGTTGAAGAACACAAACTCAGTGTGGCTTTGCCCCTCCTGCCTTTTGAATGAGCCCATCTGTCCCCTGGGAGCTGAGGCTGCTGCAAACCACCCTCCTGTGCTGAGGATTGCAGGGACAGACACACTCCCCTCCATGGTATTTTCCAGCAGCTTTGTTTCCTGGCTCCTTCTCTGGAAACTGTCCAGCTGGTTTATTTGTGGGACCTACAGGAAATTTTCCCAGAATCAAACAGAGGTTTTGCTTTTGAGAAAGTTGGGTTACTGCAGGGAAAATAGACACAAAAAGAGGAGCAAGGATGTAGACGTTCAACTGCAAATGCAGTCTCTGATACAAAGTGATTTCAACTTGCCTGTTATATTCAGCATCCAAGTTCCCATTGCCTCTGAATTACCAACTAAAATTCACTTTTATTAACAAATCTTCTCAAACACACATGACAGCAAATGTTCCACATTCATATCTAGTCTAATAAACGACATGCTAAACAGGGCAAAATAAATACTCCTGGTGGCATCCACTGGGTTTTGTACTTGATAGTCCCCTTTCTGACATTAGTATTGTGTAACTGTTTAATTGGACAGTAACCCATTCTGTCTGACTGCTCTTTCCTCACTTTTGGTAGGCACAATCTCTGCCTTTCATTGGGCACCTTGTTATCTCCAGTGCATGTCCTTTGGGGCTGGCAACCTCAGAGACCTGAAGCTAAGGTCTTTTGAGACAAAATTGCGTGTTATAGTGACATACTCTCATCACAGATGTTTTCAGTGTAATTTTCTACTGGAGATGGCATCTTCTAGGACTCTAAATAATATTTTTGTTCAGCTTTGTCCACGTCTCTATTTTTTCCAAGTCCTCCAAGACTGTGATATCCACTCCTACTCAGTGTCAGTAATCTTGTTTTCAGTTTCCAGCTAAATAAGGTGTCAGCAGGTGTGTCAACCCACTGGTGCCACCTCATCATTTTGCAGAGCCAAGTACAGATTGGTGTCTCATTCCACCTCCACCCTTATAGACACTTTATTATTTTGACACCCTTTTCTACCAGGCTCTTGGGAAATGGAATAACAAACCAGAGGCCCCATGCCTATAGCCATATTTCACTGTGAACTGCTTCTTAAACAGTGGCCCACTGACAGAAATTACCATGCCTGATATGTCCAGTGAAATAGATTTGGTGTGCATGATCTTCTGTGTAACTGTACTTTGTTTTTCTGAGACTCTTTCAAAGGAATTAGGGTAAGAGTTTAGGGCAAACACATATGCCCATTAATTGTAACCTAATCTCTGTGCTAGGCATTTGGTTTTGCTGTTTCAGGAGTGTGGATTGTCTTTATGATTTGGCCTTCGTTTCTGGCACATGCAGTAGGGCTTGACAACTTCCTCACTTTCCTTGTCCTCCTGAGCTGCTGGTATAAATTATCTCTATCTCTCCTCTTCATTTCTTTCCATTCTCATATGCCTTTTTCATAACATTATAACGTTTTCAAGCTGCTTTATGAATCACTGGCTTTTAAGCACTGTTCCCCTTTCCCTCCAGAGGAAGTGGGAGCCTCCTATTGATTAACTGTATAAACTGGAAAATTGCTCTTCTGCTCTTCTCTGTGCTAATAACCTCAATTGCTTTCTGCAGGATCTCATCCTGGTAGTACAGCTTCAGCAACCACTATCTTTTGGATAAGATCAGTTAAGAATTTGAAATTAGACTGATTTTCTCACTCTGAATTTGCCCTGCATAGTGCTGCCAAATGCCTTGTGGGAGTCTGTCTGAAGTTTTTAAATATCTTTCAGATTTCTATTCCGTTTTTAAATCATGTCTGCAATTGGAAACCAAAACTAAGACAAAGAAAATGACAAAAGGCCCTCTCTGAAGTGGGGTTTGTGAGGCACCACTTGGCAATGGCAGCAGGTGGAACCCTCATAAGGAGATGCTGGAGTTTGTACATCGAGCCAAGCCCTGATCCTTTGATAATTATTGGGCTTGATAGTCATGGGATTTCAGCTGATATTCCCCACTTGTGGTTGAACTGTTGTGAGATAATCAGTTCCTGAAGGTGCCCAACAGAAGCTTCACCTTGTACTTGCTAACTCTGTATTTAAAATCTAAGTACGAGTCTATCCTTCCAGCTTTTGAAAAATTAACATCTCATTTTGACAAAGGGAAAAAAAAAAGGCTCACACATCTCACATACTTACCATTGAAAAAATCTTTCCACCCATTACCCAGAAAAGTGGGCATTCTTGATGTGGTCTTAAACATCACTAAAATCACCTTTAAAGTTACAGCTTTGAATCTTTTGAAATTGCTAAGTGGTTTTCATATTGTTTTATCAGACCAAATATTTTTTTCAGACCAAAATTTGACTCATATAGCCATTGATTCTCTCTGTGACACTGTTCTGTATCAGGCAGGATCCTGGGCTACATAAAAATAAAAAAAGAAAGATTTTGAATGTAGCCTGGAGTTTCAATAAAACGTAAACTAGATAAGTTATTTAAAGTAGAAAATATTCATATAAACCAGGAAAAACAGAATAGAAATAAGCACAAGTTTGTAAAGGACTAACTTCTCATTTTTAGACTTGCAGGAGCAATAAACATAAATATGGGCTTTAGTTTGTCTATTTATTTCTCATCCAATTGGTGATTTTATAACATCCATCTGTGTATGCATAACTATACATTTATTGATTTAAGTCTTTAACAGTCCTCCTGTTAGAGGCCATTGCAGAAGTTTTCTTGTACCTTTTTGGCTTTGAGGAATTTCTACCAAGGCAGAGCTTTAAAAGTTTCCATGTGGTTTTTTATTCTATCCAATGTGAGGAAAATTGGCAAGACATGAAGTTCCTGCTGGAAAGCCATTAAATGGCTTTATTGAACTTATTTCAGACTTGAGGAAGGACTGTCTAACTTTTTAAATTGCATTTTATATGGTCTAAGAGAGGTACTTTCATCCCCAAGCTTTGTCTCTGCTACATTCTTTACACCACTACTATAGATACAGTGAAGCAACTTTGAAGCAACCTGTAATTTAAACGATTTGGGATATGAGCTCTCTTTTCTTGTTCTATTCCCACTATAATAACAGCCTATGGAACATTACTTGTGAGATTCTAAAATTAATTAAACACCTGCATAACTCTTCAAATACAGATTCTGCCTTGCTCAACAGAGCTAGATATATCTAATATATAAGTAGGTTACAGGCTGATTGAACAAGTTAAAAAGTTGTTCTTTATATGAGTATTTAAGTGGAAAGCTAGGAGTTCAGATCTCTAACACTCCATATCTTCATTCACAAGTGAATAAGTTATTCCAAGGCAAAAGGATTTGCCACTTGAATAAGAGTTGTAAAATTAAGCTTAACCTTTCTCTTCCTTGTGCATTTTCTTAACTGACAATTTCTCTTTCACAGATTAAACTTCCAAAAATCATTATGTAAAAGCCACTTGAGTCTCCTTTATGTTAACAGAAAAGTCCAGTACTTCAGGGCAGTGTAAATAATGTTTCCTGGAAATGTAATAATCAGGTGGATTACTGGGTTTTGATCATGCCTTGTGCTTTTATGACTATGGAAATGTGTCTCTGTCATGCAAGATCTACCACCAAGAGTATTCCAAAGTTGGAGATGGTGGGTAATTCCCTCTCCTCAGCAAACAAAAACTAGAATAATAATAGAGTGTGTCATCTCACTTAATATATTTTTTCCTGGATTGGTCTTGCTGATGGAAAATTTTAAAAGATTCTGAATTAGTACAGGAAGTATTGGTCAGAGGTGTGGTTTAGGTCACGTTAAGGCAATGTAAATTACATTTATGTAACAAGTGAAAAACGCATAAATATTTCCTCTTGAAATAAAATAAAAATATCACAACAGGAGGCTTTACCAACAAAGCCGAGGTTAATACCCTCAAACAGTCAACTCAGAAAAGTGCTAGTTTGCATGACACCAAGACCAATTTCTTCTTCAAATGGGGAAAACAGCCAGCTGCCTTTGTGTAAGTTACAGTGATTGTGCTGCTGAAAGAACTGAGCCTCTACTCCAGCTTCTTCCTGTCCTCAGACACCAAACAAGTCAAAACACTGTGGTAAAATCAGTCTTAGATATGGAATACTCTCACACACAACATAGCAGGCAGCTCTCCTGGTGTGACTCCCCTCAGTTACTCCCTTCCTGCTCACACAAAATGGGACTGTATTATTTTAAAATCATTTATTTTGTTTGGTGTATTCAAGAGATTTTTGTCTTTATGTGCAATTCAGAGCAATTTAAATCTGTGTGTCCTACTTTAGTCTGCAAACACCTGTTTCATATACACTCAGGAGTGCTGGGAGAGCACAGGCCCCAGAGCCTTCTGTTCTCCATGAAATCCCTCCCAACACTGCCCAAGACAGACATTTGCTCACTTTGTGAGGCAGCATCAGTGTCACTTGCTAAAAATTATGAGTCATGAATTGACAATAAGGTAGATGTTTCCTTCTGGTAGCACAATGACAAGGAGCCCTCACATACCATTCCTCTCTGTGTTAAAACTATTCCAATCTTAACCTGCTATAATATGACCAGTTTACTCACTGCTCTCCATATGCTGAGTTTAAAAGCAATGAGGCCTTCCTAAGAGATTCAATACATATAATGTGCTTGGAGAATGCAAAATTAACATAAAAACTGAGCTCTGTGCCTTGAGATCAGATGCTGGCAGTGACAGCTTCTAAAGGTGCTGCCTCTTTCCTGAGATGGCATTTCAAATAGGAACACATTGAAAATGAAATGCACAAAGGCTTGCTGAAAAAATAAATCCAACTTAAATTTTAGATCCTCATGCACTCAATGCTTTTTCTGAGAAATGAAATCTGCAGTGATGTATTTATACCTGCAGATGAAAAATACATCTGATTTATCATAAAATCGTTAATGAATACCCAACACTAGGTGCTCTGCCTGGATAAAACTGATCTGCTGGCATGTGAGTCCATGTGATGGATTTTCACTTGGGGAGTTTCAAAAACATTTGGGAAGGCATTTTCCTTTCCCACTTTCAAGTTCCCTCTTCCTGCAGCTTTCTGTTTCTTGTGAGCTGCGTGGATCCAAAAGCCGATTAAACACCGTGAGTCAGAGTGCTCCTTTCAGGATTTCTTAGCCAAGAATGAACAATGGAGAAAATCATTTGCATGGGTTTCTAGTCTATGAAACAATATCCTGTCCCTTTGAATTCTGAAACACAAAGAGGGAGGATTTTAATTCACCTGCAAGGTCCTGTCCTTTGAGCTTATTTAGGTAAATTTACTTTCTGTAATGAAATTTTCATTGCTTCTGGGAATAAACAGAATAATATATTTTTAAAAGCATTGCTTACATCAGAATTGCTCCATTTCTAGTTACAGACTATATCAAGGAGTAGTATTTCAAACTAAGTAAACATCAGATAACCAGGACAGCATTTTTAAAGGGTAGCTCTTAGAGATGAATTTATGTCCAGTGGGAAGGATGGCTGAGCAGAAATCCCAGTTTAGCAGCATGGGAGTTAGGACACACAGCAGCCTGTCTGTCCATCTGGGCCTGTCCTCTGCACAGGCACTGCCCAGTTAGTGGAGCCACCTCCTGCTGCAGCAAAGCTGAAATTATTCCACAACCTCCAGGGAGGAGAGGAGAGTAGCAGATGGGGGGGTCTTCAAAGTCCTTTTTCTGTACAAATGTGGGAGCACCTGTCAGTGAGCCAGATTAAGGGAATGTTTCATGCGCTCCCAGGTTGGTGGTGTAGCCCTGCCATGGTGCTGTTGCTCTGCATCCTCAGTGAATTGATGCTACAGCCCTGAGCCCTTCAAAACTGCAAAGCACTGATGATAATGACATTCAGTGCTGCAGAAAGCTCTGCCTCCCACTGCACTTCTACATATTAAAAAGGAAGGGGAAAAAAGGCCCCCACAAATGCCAGGCTCCAGCACCAGGTCTGAATCATTAATGAGAAGCAGCAGATTCAGTTTCTCCTTAAGTGCAAAATTTATTGCAATTTATTGTACAACTGAACAGTTGTACCTTGGGCTGGTGCGTGCACTGTGTTCTGTTTATTTCTTTCTAGGTCACTGATTTTGCCTGGAAGATTGAATGCCATTTGATAGGTGAATCTGTGGTTCTGGATACACTCTCAGCTATAGAAGTAGAGGACAACAGCCATATTTCTCAGCCCCTTTTCCTCTGGTGGCACAATGTGCAGGTACGTGCTTGGGTTCAGGGTAAACCTGTTCACACCACAGTCCTACCTGTGAAAGAGCAGCAGACAAGGATATGATCTCATCTGCAGTTTTTACCACCCTTTACATAAAAAGTATAATAGCTACATATGGTTTTTGTGAGATTTACTCCTCAGTCCATATGGAGAAACTTCTGAGCATGTGTTTACAAACAAAACCACACTTTCCTCAGGGCTGTGAGGGAGACTTCAAGATAACTGCCTGTCCAGTTCACACTTCTTTGCCAAAACAGATGTTATAATGTGTATTTCCTACAGCAGGTTTTTCTCTTAACAGCATTTCACTCCTTGTGAATGCCTCTACATTCATTAAATAGAGTTTAAATATCTCAATAAAAAGTAAATTATTTTAAAGCAAGCAAACTACAAACCTCACTAAAATTCTTATGGTAATCTTTGGTTCAGAAAGCAGGGTGGCCCGTGGACTCTGGGAACACTTCCATAGTACATTGTGCATCCTACTGACCAAAGGATGCAGCTCTTGTTCTCTCAGTATTATAGGTAAGGTTGTTTGGATGACAACAGATTTGGTTCCAGAAAAGGTGAAAATCCAATGAGGTATCTCACGTGGATAGACAGAAGTCATCCACCTGGCAAGACCTCATTCTGCTTCTTTGCACTGCGTAATATTTAGCTTACTTTTTACAGCTGAATGCTATCTAATAGATACTGTTTAAATGAAAATAGTGCCAATTATTCAATATATTAATGGTATTACAATAACCTGTGGAAATCAACCAAGAATAATTTGTGCTGGACATTTTGCAGAAGTTGGTGAAAGCCAGTATTTTCCATGATAAGCATGAAAGATAAAGCTAATGATAATATTTACATTATTAACAACTTCCTCTTGTTTCCTACAAGCACTCTGTTTGACATAATGACTACTTCTCCTGCGTGAAAACCTGGAACTCGTATATATTTGCTTTATGATGACTGGAAAACTGAAAATGAAGTGAGGCAAGTAAATGTCGTGCTTGTTCCTTACAACTCACTGTGCAGACAAGACAAGCTGCAGTTTGCAGTACGTTATCTCTCTTTTACAGAACCTTGTCGTTAATTGTGTCTCATTAAATAACAATACAGCACTGAACTGATACCATGCACGAGTGCTTCTCTGTCACCTGCTTGGGCTGATCTTCTCTAGCTAAGCTGTCTGAACTCTGCCGGTGTTCTCCAAGAAGCACAGCAAGCAGGAATGCTCCAAGGCTGATCGAGACCAAGGGAGGTTTTCAGAGGTGTAGGTGTAGGTGTAGCTCATGCATCCACTGAAAACAGGCACCAAATCATCCTTTGTTTCCTCCAGTAATTATATCAATACTGTTCAAAAGAATGGAACATCCAGGTATAGGGTCTTCTGAAAATTAGCAGCGATTCTAATCCTGTTGCTTTTATATATTAAATAGTAAATTGTTTCTGAAAAAAAATTGCTTTTATCTTTTATTGCCTAATGAATTATTGACTTCAAGTGGGAAAGGCGATTTTATAGTATCTCGTAAAAAGTATTTTAAACACGATGGTTATTATACATTTTCAGTCTCTACCACAGATTGTTTTGAATGCTTTAACTGTGATATGAGATTTTAAATATTGAACATATTGGGTGCCAGTGAATATTTCAGAAAACACAGACAAGCTCTTCTGGCTTCACAGTTTGTATTATTAAACTGTCATAAAGTGAGAAAAGCCTCTCCTGTCATAAGACTCCATCAAAGAGGGAACACAGAAGTGACTTTGGACACAACCTGCAACAGTAAAGGTCTGAAAGCAGGCAGGGGAGAAAGAGAATAAGAAACATGAACATAGTAGAACAAAAAACCACAAAGCTGGCTGGCATATTGAAAAAGGGGTTCATGTTTCATGTAGTCACAGTTCTAAGCAGTAAGGCTGCCTTGGCAGATGAATGGCACAGGTTAGAGAGCTCTCTGTGCAACTGTCGAGCTGTAGGATTTAAGCTGAGATTTAAACAAGTATTTCAATCAGAAAGGGAAATTTGAGGAGGAATACTGACTGCAAGGCCTCACTCATTGTCAGGTAGATGCAGATCTTATGTCAAAGTACAGTGCTCAGTTTGAGTGAACTAAATGTTACCTGGTACTTTCCAGACCTGTTTTTTTGTTTGCTAGTTTTTGTTTGTTTGTATTTCAATGATAACAACAACAACAACAATAATAATGACAATAACAAGTAAAATTTTCTTTTCAGGTGACCCTCAATTGGTCATGGCTGCCTGGAATTCCTGAGTCTCACAAAGTCCTCCTACCTTAGCAGCAGATACTTGCCTTGTGTAGGCTGTCCCAGGAAGAAGTTTTCCACTACCTAACACAAAGGTAACCATTTAAGGGGGAAAGTTTTATTAGCAAGCTCACAATATGGAGCTGGAAATATTCACAGATTAGAGGAACTGATAAAAAATGGTTCACCATGGATCTAGAATTTTAAAAAAACCCACTTTCAATGTTGAAATCTCCTAATCAGCAAAAATTTAGTTTGCCTGTATGGATAGAAAAAATTAGATACATAAAGAGAGTCTTAGGAATTACAGACACAGAGAAATATTTAAAGAATATCTACACTGTAGAACTGTGTTGCAATAACCTTTCTGAAATTGCTAACACATCTACTGCTACATAATGTACGAGGTATAGGCTTCTCTTCATGCTAATCTGGTAAAATCCCCTTGATCTTGGAAAGATAAAAGACATTCCAGGGACTATCTTTTTCTTTCATCTTCTCTGTCTATTATCCAAGTCTTTACCCTATAAGTCACCTTTGTCTCACCTGCTCCTTACCTCATAACTTTCCTTTTGAAAGAGCACATTAACACGTTAAGAAGATGCACAAATAGCCTTTCTTACACAAAAATGATGACAGTCTCTGGAGATCAAAAAGGATGATTGTTACTTATCTGCTGTTTAGACATGCTTAAGTGGGCATACTTCTTGCTGTCCTAGAGAGTCATTCTAAGGTCAATACTGTGTGTAAATAATACAATTCAGCTGAAGTTTAACTGACCAAAAAAAGATGGAGGCTTCCCCATTAGGGTTCAAGATGAAATAGCAATTTCCTACATATACTAATCATCCAATGTGTCTGTTCCCTTGAGATCTGACCCTTCTTTAAAATTCCAAAAGAGAGGATTGCCTTTGTTTTTATGCTCCAGAGGTTTTCCATACAGAAAATAGTATCCCATGTATATTGCATAAATTGAGAAAGGGGAAGTCTCCTCACAGATAGAATTATAAAAAGCCAACTAAATTCTAACATAACACGAGATATTTCTCCCTGTAACAAATTTCCATGGTTATTCCTGCCTGCCTAGAATGTGCCAGGTAAATGGGCTTCTGATACACTTTGTTCTTTTCTGTGCAAGTGATTCATCTTTCCTTTGAAGAGTAGGGATAGCACAGAACTGAAAACAACCACTTCTGCTTAGGGGAACCGTGGGTGAGCTCTGTGTAGTCCCCATTGATATAAAATCTAAATTCAATTTAAGAGCTCCATGTTTCCCATGAGTTA
This sequence comes from Chaetops frenatus, assembly GCA_013400775.1. NCBI lineage: Eukaryota > Metazoa > Chordata > Aves > Passeriformes > Picathartidae > Chaetops > Chaetops frenatus. Next base: position 16,018 of record VZTR01033014.1, read on the forward strand.
CCATAGTGTCTTCTGGTGATTGAAACATGAAAAACTTCTGGGATGAGTGGATTTATCTGTCTGTATGAAGAAGTGCCTGATCCATGATTTAGTCTTTGCTGTCTGAGAAGGAGCCTCCAGTTTTCCTGCCTAGGTCTGACAAGGTGCCAAAGTGAGAGGTGTAGCTCAGTTTTGACACACCACTTAAAAATAGGACTATGAAGAAAATATAGAGATACTGACATGTCCTATGCAATTTTTTTCAGCCAAGGAGAAAACAAAACTTCAGTATGACTGTCCATAACTCTTTCTTATATCTTGCTGTTAAAAGTGTACAGTTAAGTTTGGGCTTGAGTAACTATTTTAGATCTCATTGAAGTATTACCAAGGGCACACCTACACATTTGTGAGTGTGCAGATATATGTGTAAGAAACAGTTCTCCCAATAAAGAGTGGTTTTTAAGTTGTGGCTTGATCAAAGACTCACCAGTGATGTGCACATTTACCTAAATGCAAACACTTCCCCTCCACTCATATTTTCCACATCTACACAGCAGCTGTTTTTCTATTGAAGTTGTGTTATTTTCCTCATGAAGTCCTCAAAGTAAGTACTTTGTGTTAGAAAAGGTAAGGAAATTCATACTGCAGGCTGATTTCTGGTTTATTTTTCTTCTTTGTGGGAGGAGGATGGAATTAATGTTACTTAAAGACTTTGAGGTCAAACTTACTCCATTAAAACATTTCTATCAAGCATAGACTCGATGCTAAATAAGCTGTGATTAAAAAANGTTCTATTGAAGTTGTGTTATTTTCCTCATGAAGTCCTCAAAGTAAGTACTTTGTGTTAGAAAAGGTAAGGAAATTCATACTGCAGGCTGATTTCTGGTTTATTTTTCTTCTTTGTGGGAGGAGGATGGAATTAATGTTACTTAAAGACTTTGAGGTCAAACTTACTCCATTAAAACATTTCTATCAAGCATAGACTCGATGCTA
>VZTR01033152.1:1805-21781 GCA_013400775.1 Chaetops frenatus
AGGGATAGACCCGGCATGAGACATTAGGCAGGGATGGATCGGGTAGGGATGAATCGGGTAGGGATGAATCGGGAAGGGATGGACCGGGAAGGGGACACTGGCCAGGGACAGATGAACCGGGAAGGATGAACTCGGCAGTGATGAACTGGGAAGGAACACACAGGCAGTCAAGGCTGGACTGAGCAGGGATGGATCGGGCAGGGATGAATGGAGCAGTGATGAACTGGGAAGGAATGTAACTGAGAAGGGATGACTGGGATGGGATGGACTGGGCAGGGGACACTGGCCAGGAATAAATGAACCGGGAAGGATGAAAGGGGTAGGGATGCACCGGGAAGGGAAGGACAGGGCAAGGATCGCCTAGGAAGAAATAGACCGGGAATACATAAACAGGCAGGGAATGCACCGGGCAGAGGAAATGGCAAAGGACAGATGAACCAGGAAGAACGAATTAGGCTGGGGTGAACTGAGAAGGGGTGGACCGGGCACGATGAACCAGGCAGGACTCCGCGGGCAGGGCGGGAAGGACGAGAGCAGGGCTGGACCGCTGCCCCCGCAGCGCCCCCGGCCCCGTTCGTTCGTTCGTTCGTTCGTTNCCAGGAGAAATCTGCACTGCCACAGGGGACATCTGCACCCACAAAGGGCGGGACTGGACTAAATCACTGATAACTGACAGTGCTGTGGCACGAACCAATGTCTGCACTCTACGGGGAGCCACGTTGTCCCCCCGAGCTCCCGGCAGAGCAAGGCTGTGTTAACAGTGTGTCCCCCGACCGCAGCAGCGCCGAGGCCAAGTCTCTTCCTGTCCCCTCTCCCAATGCAGGCAGCAGAGCGGCAGCATCCCATGGTCAGGGTCCCTGCTCCGGTGGGGTAACAGCCCCCCACCTCCACCCTCAGCCCCCCAGCCCCCATCCTCCCNCCGGGACGCGGGGACGCGGGGCCTCGGGGCAGGAGCGGGGCCTGGGGGGGCAATGCGGTGCCGGTACGGATGGGGCGGCCGGTACCGACCGGCAGCTCCTTCGTTATCGGCGCACCCACAGGGAGCGCCTCCGCGGTGGCAACGAATGCGGAGCGGGGAGTGGGGTCCCAGCGGCGAGCGCCTTCCCCAGCCCTGTTCTGGGGCCGCCACAGCTCCAGGGATCCCCGGGGATCCGCGGCCGTGCTTGGGAGAGTTCATTCCCACCGGCGGAGGCGAGCGGGGAGACCCGGGACGGGGGGCGGTAGGGACCGAGCCAGGCAGGGCCAGCCTGGGCTGCGGGCACCGGCAGCACCGGGAACCGGCGGGACCTGGCACCGACAGCGCCAGGGATCGCTAGCACCGGGAGTCGATGTCATGGGGAACTGACGGCACCGAGGACCGACAGCAGCCGTCACCGACGGCACCGAGCCCGGCAATGCCGAGCACCGGCGGCAACGGGAACGGGCAGCGCCGGGCACTAGTGGCAGCGTGCACTGACGGCACCCAAAACCGATAGTACCGGGAACTTGGAGGAACGGGCACTGGAGGCACCGGGAACAGACGGTTCCGGGAACCGGCGACATCGAGCACTAACGGTGCTGGGCACTGGGGTCACCGGGAACCGATGGCATCGGTCGCCAACGGTACCCAGAACCGATGGCTACGAATCCTGACAGTGCCGGGCACCAGCGGCACCGGGAACTGGCAATAACGGGCACTGTCGGCACCGGGAACCGATGGTATCGGGCAGAGACAGCACCGAGCATTGACGGTACCGGTCAACAACGGTACCGGGAATTGGGATCGGGCACCGGCGCTACCGGGAACCGTCGGCATCGAGTCCTGACAGTACAGGGCAGCGGCGGCTACGAGAACCGACAGTATCGGCCACCGACGGCATCGACCACTGACGGTACAGGAGACCGACGGCTCCGGCAACCGATGGTACCGAGCCCTGACATCACCGGCAGCCTCCGGTCCCGAGCCCCGGCAGCCCCGGTCCCCGCTAGTTCCGATCCCTGCCAGCCCCGACGGCGCGGCCGCTCCCTCACGCCCGTCCAGGCGCTGCTCGGAGGGTGTCCCTGGTGGCTCCCGGCGGGTCCCTCTCCCTTACCTGCTGAGTAGGGCGAGGGCTGGTGGTCGCGGAGAGCACCCAGGGCGCAGCTGGCGGAGGCGAGGGGGGCGCAGGCGGGCGCGGGCCCGAAGCCCCCCCGCATGGGGCTGTACTGGAAGGAGCCCGCCTGGCTGCAGGGGCTGAACTCGTAGCTCGCCTCCATGGCGGCCACGCAGGACTCGTAGGAGTTGAGGTAGGAGTAGTCCATGGCGAGCCCGGTGCGGCCCCGGCTGCCGCCCGCCCGTCCCCGCCGCCNCCACACCCCCCTCCCCTCAGCCCCCCGCCCCCCTTAACCCTTCGTGGGCGCACGGACCCCCCATCTCGGGCCGACTCCGGCAGCCGCCACTTCGGGGCGGGGTGCGGGGAGCGCCCCTGGGCACCCCCCGGCGCGCCCGCTCTGGGACCAGCGCTCGGACCTTTCCCCCGTGTCCCCATCCTTCTGTACCATCCCTGTCCCCAGCGCCATCGCGTCCCATCCCATCCCATCCTGATCTCCATCTCCTTCCCTGTCGACATGCCATGCCATGCCATGCCAGCCATGCCTCTGGGGCTGAGCATCCCAGGGGCAGGAGGGGAGCAACGCCACCATATCCCATCCCTTCGCGTTCTCCAGCGTCCCTGAGTGCATGGGGGAGCAGGCGGCTTTGGAGGGGTACTCAGTCCCACCCACCCCTCTCTCCTCGGCGGGCTCTGGCCTTTGCAATCCCCCTCCCCAGTTTTCAGCCCAGATGAATTTCAAAGCACCCCATCCCCCCACCCCCCTGCAGGGACCAAGGCAAAGGCTTTCCCCTTTTTCAGCGGCACCAGAGGGGGATGTGGGGAGGGAGGATTTGGGGATGATTTGGCGGGATTTGGGACATTTTCAAGACAAACACTTTCACTAAAGAGGATTTAAAAGTCTAATTGTGCCCAATGAAGGGCTTAGGGCCCCCCCCGGGGACCGGGGTGGGCGGGGGAAGAACGGACTCTGGCTGGGTCCTGCGGGATCGGTTCGAACCTGTCCTGCCCTGTATCCTGTCCCACCTTCTCCCCTATATTCCTGTCCTAACCCGTGTCCTTCCCCATTTCGTGCCGTGCACCCTGCCCTGTGTCTTGCCCCATATCCGGCCTTGCGTCCTGCCTCACATCTTGCCCCATCTCCTGCCCTGTCTCTTGGCCCATGCCCTGCCATCTGTCCTGCCCTCTGCCCTGCCCCATGCTCATCCTGCGTTCTGCCGCGCGTCTCAAGCCACAAAGGGTCCTGCTCCCTCCTGGACTCCGTTCCCTGGGAAGAGCCCCCACTGCCACGGGCTGGTCAGCTCTGTCTCCGCTCCCCCGCCCGAGCCCCCGGGCCCCCGGTGGGTGCTGGTGGTGTCTCTCCCTCCCCCCGTGCCCACCCCAGCTGCGCGGCCGAAGCGGGCAGGTTGCTAAACAAGTTAATTCGATCAGGGCGTGGGGCTGGCGCGGAGCGAGGCCCCACTGTCGGGCTGCTGGAGCTGTGAAAAGTTAATTCAATTAAGTTTTCCCTCTAAACTAATTAGGCAGCAATCTGCCACGCAAGGAGCTGCTGGTGCTACCCGGAGCCGGGGAGAGCCGGGAGGGCGAGGAGGAGGAGGAGGAGGAGGAGGAGGAGGGAGATGTAGGGGGAGAGCTGCGGAAGGGGAACGCGGAGGGGAGTGGGATGGGGCGCAGCTGCGGGGTAGAGGCAGGGAGCTGTCCTGCATCCCCGCGGCCCCCGTGGGATGTGGGTGATCCCTGCGCGCTGTGGTGGATGAAGGGAGATCGGTGCTGGCAGTGGCCCAGCTGTCCCCAGGGCTGCTGCATGGGGAGGGGGGTGAAGGCGGACGCCCCCTGCCCCCAAAAAGGGTAGCGTTGGCAGTGGGAAGGGCTGGGCACAGTGGGGGAGATGGGGACAGGGACCCCCATCACTCCATCCCATTGTGTGCTGGGAGCTGCCTGTGGGCTTGGAGCTATGTCCATGTGCCTGGGTGGGCTGGGGTCCCTCCAGAGCTGGTGGAGGGGCTGGTGGGACCCTCTCCAATGAGACCCCTTATGAAAGGACTGCTCCAAAGGGATCGTTCTGATGGGACCCCTGTCTGATGTGGCACTCCTTCCAGTGGGACTCCTTGAATGGGACCCCCTTGATGGGTGCAGCCCCTATGATGGAACCCCTCCAATGCCTCCTGTGCCGATGGAACCCTCTCTGATGGGACCCCTCTGCAGGATCCCCTCTGGCCACACCCCAGATTCCCCCAGCTCCAGCCCCAGCTTGGTTGGGATGATGGCACCCACCTTACCATTGCCATATCTCCCACACTCTCCAGCCTTCATTGCCCCATGGAGTCCCCCAGGTTATGTGTCAGGGGGTCCTGGTGGGTCCCCCAGCCCCACAGCTGCTCCCAATGGTGCCAGAGGCCTCTGTGCACTGCCACATTGTTCCTGGGGACACAGCTGGGGTGCTCCAGGCTGTCCCAAGCCTGGTGGCACCCTCTGCCCTGACCGGATTAGGAGCCAGCATGGGGTTTGGATGCTGGGAACTGAATGTGTCTGACACAGCCAAAGAGGGTTCTTCTTCCAGATCCCATGCCCCAAGCACCCTTCCTGGCAGTAGAGCTAAAGGGTAAGAAGAAGCCCCTTTACCTGTGTTGGCACAAAGGGTTGAGGAGGGCCCATGTGGCCCCAGCTCCTGCCTGTGGGGCTGGCACAGCTTGGCACGGTGGGACGTGGCATGGTGGAGGGTGGCAGAGTGCGGAATGGAATGGCACGGCATAAGATGATGTGAGTTGGCATGACATAGTGTGACCTGGCACAGCATGACATTGGCACAACATGGCACGGTGTGACAGGACGTGACCCAGCACAGCAGGGCACACCTGTGCCCCCATGCACACCCCAGTGAGCAGCTGTGCTCAGAGGTGCACACCCATGCACACAGGTACCTTACACCTTTGTGCTTCCACGCACACACGTGCACGCCTCAGTGCACACCTACGTGCACCTGTGGAAGTGAATCTCACCTTGGGAGGCTCCAGCAGAGCCTGGTGACACTCCCAAACCCTCCAGGGATGGGATCCCGCTCCAGCCCCCAGCATTAAGCCAGGAAAAAGCTCCTGGGATAGGAAGAGGGTTCAAGACATCCCCCACCAAACCTCCTTGTATCTCTGAAACACAACCAGCACGAGAACCAAACCCCTATGGGGACATCAGGGTAAGGGGTAACAGTGGAATGGGGATCCTGTCTGTATTCCAAGGGACAGTGACTTGGAGCTCATTAATCCTCAGGGGGGGTTGATTTCCATATGTATTTCATGTTCTACTCTTCAAAACCCATCTCCGGGGTGGCCATAGTAGTGACCATGTCTCCTATTCACCGTAAGCAGCTCCCTGAAGGAGCCCCTATGGGGAGGCCACAGCCTCTGTGTTTCCATGGGGACAACTTGGAAAGCTCCGTTCCACATGAGATATTAAATATTTCCTGGAAGAAGGTCATGATAAAAAGATTCAGCAAGGGGTTTGCACCAGGATGTCGCCTGGCTGGGCTGGGGAGATGTGACAGTGGGTCCCAGCTCCCAGCGGTGTTCCCCACTCTTGGTGACATTTCTGGCTCCTGGTGATGAGCAGGAGACCCAGGAGTGCCCTGGGATGAGGATGGTGGTCCCAACAGCTGCTGCTTCTGGGGACACATTGGGTGCGCATAGCATGTTTATTGCCGTAAAGAAACAGGGACGATACAGAGCAAGAGCCTGGTGACTTTTGTACTCCCACTCAGTTCCCATCCCCCACCTTGCCAGCCCAGCTCTCCCAGCAAGCCCCATCCCATGGGAATGACAAATTCATCCCAGCTCCTGCATGGTCCACAATTTGCTTCCCCCTTCCTTAAAATAACTCGAGCACCCTGTGAAACCCCAGGACCATCCACTGATGCATCCCTGAATGCCACCAGGGCACCTTGTCGCCCCCAGCTGCAGCCCCAGAGCCCTTCATGCCCATCCCAGGGCAGCTCCTGCCCACATCAGTGTCCGTGCCTGTGTCCGTGCCCAGCGGTGGCAGGACTGTGGCTCTGCCCTCTCCGACACTGCTCACTCCAACTCTTCGGGTATTTTATTGTCACTGTGAGCGCCCAGCGCTGCCTACAAGAAATAAGTGATGTTTTCAGGGTTCAGCGGTGCCTGGATCTCCAGTTTTCGGGCCTTGCTGTCCTTCTCTACAATCTCCAGCCGCAGGGTTGGCACCTTGGATTTTTCTGTGCTGGAAGAAGACCCCTCTGTGGTTTTCAGCAGCTGCTTGTCTGAGTCCTCCACGGTGATCCTGAGGGTGCAGCCCCGTGGCAGCAGGTCCTGCTCGTAGGCAGCTGCCAGCTGGTTTACCACACGCCGCTCCACCTGAGGGACAGACCAGATCCTGACAGGAAAACCCTGTGGAAAGCCTCCCATGGAGATGGCTAGCTCCTTCCCACCCTCAGGGAGTGCAAAATCATGCAACCTTCTCTTCATCCCACTTACTCCCTGTCTCTGGAGTGTGGATGTGCCACTTCCTCCCCCAGCTCACAGACATCTCCCCACAGATGAGGAGGGTCAGACCCACAGAGTCATGAAATCATGGAGGGGTTTGGGTTGAAAAGGTCTTTTTAAAGTTCGTTAACATTTCATACCCCCCTGGTTATGGGCAGGGACACCTTCCACTAGACCTGGTTGCTCCAAGCCATGTCCAATCTGGCCTTGAACACTTCAGGGATGGGGCTGCCACAGCTTCTCTGGGCAATCAGTGTCAGAGCCTCTCCACCCTCACAGGGAAGAATTTCTTCCCAATATCCCATCTAACCCTGCCTTCTTGCAGTTTGAGCCATTCCCCCTTAACTTATGACTCCAGGCCCGTATCCAAAGTCCCTCTCCAGCTGTCTTGGAGACCTTTTAGGCACTGGAAGGGGCTCCAAAGTCTCCATGGAGCTTCTCTTGTTCAGTTTGAACACCTCCAGCTGTCCCAGCCTGTCTCCAGAGCAGAGGGGCTCCAGCCCTCAGAGCACCTCCATGACATCCTCTGGATTTGCTACAGTGACTACATCTCTCTTTTGATGCCTTTCCCATCCTTGCTCTCCCTGGGCAGTGGGGCTGGAGGTGACAACACGAACTTCACCCCAACTTCCCTCTTGCCTTCACCTCGTGTTTGATGGAGCGGGCACCGTAGTGAAGGTTGTAGCCATCAGCCAGCACGTCCATGACCTCCCTGTCCCACAGCAGTGTGATGTTGTGCCTTGCCTTGGCCTGCCAGGGGGGAGGGGAGGAAGAGGAGGAAGAATTATGAGTGGCCCCCAGCAAACCTGGCACTGTTCTCCTTGAGCAGCGAGGATGCTGCACTGGGGTGCTGAGAAGGGCTGAGCTCCACCAGGCCAGTTCTACTCCAACGAAGGGAGCCCAAAATCCCATTTAGACCCCAGAGAGCTCAGACATGCAAAGACCAATTAGACAAATGACATCTATGAAAGTGGCCTGGAGCTCATCCCTGCTCCAGTCCAAGAGGAAACATCTCTGCTGCTCCCAGAGGTCCCAGCACCCCAAATTCAGCAGCTTGTATGATGATAGTAAAGATGAACATCCTTTTGTCTATCCCAGGACAGATGCTCCAGCAGGCATTTCTTCCAGAGTTATTCTGAGAAGTCCCCTTGAAAGCCATTGATGTTTTTTTACCTTTTTGGCCCAAAAACTGAGCTCCTTGTTGACCAGCTGGATGAGCTCCGAGTGGCAAAAAGGGAGAAAATAGACAATTTCATTGATCCTCCCCAAGAATTCATCCCGTCTGAAGTGAGCCTGCAGGGACAAGGGAGGAGGTCAGCAGGGAGAGGGATGGTGACCCTGATGGGAACAGCAGTGAGAGTGGCATTGCAGGAGCTCCCCAGGGATCATCCCACCTCCCACAGCTCCCAGCAGCCATCCAGCCCCCATGCCATAGAGCTGGACAGCATCCTGACGTGCTTCAGAAACATCTTAAAGAAACTGAAGGTCATAGGGATGTCACTGCAGTCAGGTTTTCCTGACCATGGGAGAGTAGAGAACCCCCAAATCACACTGCAGCACTTCCTGTCCTGTGTCCCCTTCCCACCATGCCTCATGGCTCCACTCAAAGAGTAAAGAAGCTGTGATTTATTTCTGCTGGGCTCTGACCTTGCTGAAAGGTCCCTCCAACACTTTTAGGGGGGGTTACAGCCCTTCTCTCATAGCTGGGAGAGAAAAACAGGGAAGGAGTCTGGGACCAAAACTCAGGACACCTGAAACATGAGCCATGAAAACAGTGCCCATACCTTCAAGATGGGGCGAATAACCTTTTCCTTGAACTGCTTGGAAATGGTGATCTTGTCAGTCATCTGGACATCCTCTGGAAGAGAGGTGGATGGGGGTGTCAGTAGGGACAGTGGCTTCACCTCTGGCTGGATGAGCTGGAGCTGAGGGCAAGGAAAGGTCTGGGGGGTACTGCAGGACAGATCTGGGACCTCCACATGTGCCAGCAGTTTGCTTTGGCAGTGTGGTGTCCCTGCACTTGCCATTGTGGACAGCAGTTCTGGGTCCTGTGATGCTCCAGGGGAACATCCTATGCTGATGTGGCTCCCTTGAATGGCCAAAGAGCCTCTGCTCCCTGCTCTGTGCCCACAGGAGCTGCTCCCAGAGGTTTTGGGAAGCTGAAGTGCCCTGTTGGGCTCCGCAGCTGCCAATGACCTGACACACAGAGCACACTGGCCCTCCGGGGCTGCGAGCACTGAAGAGCCTACTGTCTCTCCAGCAAACACCAAACTCATGCTCAGGCTGCAGTCTACTTCCCTCTGCTGACTGCAGATGGAGCCAGGGTCTGGCTGCTCTCAAATCCTGGCTCCCAGCCACTCTGGATGCTTGGCTGCAGCATCACCCATCTTCCTCCCAGTGCCGTCTTCCTCTTTGTCTTCATCATCCCAGTTCTTCCCACAGCTTCACCCATTCCGCACACATTTGCCTCCATGTGCTGTTAGGCACCAGGGTGCTCACAGCGAGATAGATTCCTGTGCTCTGGATTGGATTCTGGCACACAGGGCAGGGCAGGGGACACAGACCCATGCTGAGTGCTGGGACCCTGCCCCAGCTTTGCAGCCTTGATGAAGATTGCTGCCCCTCACCAGCAGTGGCAGAAGGGGTTCTTAGGCTTCACTGGATAGGTAGTTTACATGTTCCCACAGCACTGCCAAGCCCACCACTAAACCATGTCCCCAAGTTCCACAGCCACACATCTTTAAAATCCCTTCAGGGATGGGAACCCCACCACTGCCCAGGGCAGACTGTGCCAGGGCTGGACAACACTTTTGGGGAATAAATTTTCCCGATATCCAACCTAAACCTCTCCTGGCATAAATTGAGACTGTTTCCTCTTGTCCTGTCACTTGTAACCTGGAAGAAGAGACCGATCCACTTGGCCACTTGGCTACATCCTGTCTTCGGGCAGTTGTAGGGATTGAGGAGGTTGCCTCTAATGCCCAAAGTGGTGCAGGGTGCTCTGGAATCACCTGATCCAGTTCCAACCCCTCCCTCTTGGGCAGGGATGCCAATAAGTCTGTCCCAGTGTTTTGGCAGAGGAGAGCTGGAAAGGCAGAGGAGCCAGCAATTCCCACTTGCCATGTGTAATATCTGCTGCTGCCACTGGAAGATGCAGAGCCCACTGGGGAAGCAGTTCCTTCCCTTCACCTTCCCATTTATCTGCCTGCCAGGCACTTTAGTGACCTCCTGCCATGGCATCTCCACACTGAGAGCTCAGGAAATGGGCAGGAGCTCCTTGAAACCCAAGTGAGGGCAGCTGCTGTGCCCAAATGCCCTCCCCAGCTCCTCTCCTGCTGCAGCTGTACTGTCCTAGAAATTAAAATTCAATGCTCTCCTCACTGAGTAGGGAAACGTTTGGCATTTTCAAATGTTATTCTGGAAAGTTCAGTTGACGATGTGTTTTGTCCTTTACCCAGCCTGATTGAAGTTTAAAGATTCTGAATTAAGTCAGTGTCGACAGCCACTTCTCCAAAGTAAAAGGAAGAGACAGGGAAAAAGAAGCTGGAAAATAGATTAGATGACAAAATCCAACGTTTTTTCCTGCTCCTGTGGAGCTGATGCAGGTATATAGTGTATCTGAGATGGCACAGGCTGCTGGATACCTTGAGAAAGATGTGGTATCCAGACAATTAAGATCATAAAAGGATCTTAAAAACCCCAAAGTAAGTTTTTTAAGACTGATGAGAAAAGAAGGGATGCAGTCACTGTCCATGGCTTCCTGGTTATCCACAGACACACCAGCACCTGGATGGAAACAGGCTTTCCCTCTGCTCCGTGTGACAAACACTGTTTCATCTGTCCATCCTCAGAGTTACCAGCAAAGGCACTGCAGGTTGCACACCAAGTTGTTAATTTTCAATCTCAGAGAATGCTATTGCTATCCTCATTCCCCTTTTATTACCTAATTCACATTTTGGGAAATTTTTCTCCAGGAGCCTGATATGTGAGGCCAGGGCTCCCATTCCATGGGGAAGTAAAATTCATTAAGCTCAGTCCTTTTGCGAAGAACTGAGAGAAAACAAAACTTTTCCTCTTTCATATGAGCACCTGAACCAGCCACAGTCTTCTGCAGGAAGCATTTGGAAGGGAAGAAAGAGAAGGGTGAGTTGATAAAGAGAATCATGGAATCACAGAAACGTTTGGGTTGAGAGGGACCTTAAAGACCATCCAGTTTCAATCCACGTGCTCTGAAATCCTCATTATTTGACATTGCATCCTTTAGAGGGAGACTGCATCTTTAAGGTTCTGTCTAACCTCTCAGCCTTTTTCATCCTGTACTCACTTCCCTGGAAGTGTTTCAGGACAGGAGGGATGGGGCTTGGAGCAACCTGGTTTAGTGGAAGGTGTCCTGGCCCACGGCAGGGGGGTGGAATGGGATGGTCTTTAAAGTCCCTTCCAACCCGAACCCTTCTGGGATTTTCTGACTTCCTGGCAGAGGAGCATTCCCAAGTTGTGTGGACCAGCTAGGACCACTGGAGAGGGGACTGAAGGGTCTGGGTGTGCCCCTGCTGAGGGATGGCTGAGCTGGTGTCAAACAAAGTTGTGTTAGGAAGGAGGAAGGTTCTTTAGGGATTTGAAGATTGAAACTCCAGTACCTAAGTTTTCTGCAATCCTTTTCTTGCTCATCTCCATGGCCTCTTGCCGGAGCTGCAGTGCATGATGTGCAATCTCCTCACTGGCCACATTGGAGGTCATGATGAAGATGGCATCCTTGCAGTCAATGGTCTTCCCCTTCCCATCCGTCAGCCTGCCCTGCAACAACAGCAAGATGTCAGCACCAGCCATGTCAGCAGGTGCTGGAGGACATGGCAAAACACCAGGAAAAACAACATGGGTCCTGTTTTTCCCCAGAGTGGATGTAATTCGGAAGGGATACCCAAGGGTTGAGGTGGAAGGAAGCAAGGATGAGGTTGGAGAAATCCATGTCTCTCCATGAATGGCAGGAACTTCTCCTGCACATGGTCCCGGCCTGCTCCATCCAGGACAGATATGATGGAAGCACTGAGTGATGCCTTGCCAGGAGGGTTGAACCAGTCCATGTCCTTGTTCAGCCTTGAGAGAAGGAGGCACAGGGAAGACCTTCTCGCTCTCTACAGCTTCCTGACAGGAGGTTGGATCTGGGATGGGGGTCTTGGTCTCCTCCCAGGTAACAAGGGACAGGACAAGAATAAATGGCCTCAAGTTGCACCAGGGAAGGTATAGGTTGGATATCAGGAAATATTTCTTCCCTGAAAGTGTTGTCCAGCCTTGGCACAGTCTACCCAGGGCAGTGCTGGAGTCCCCATCCCTGGAGGGATTTAAAAGTTGTGTGGATGTGGCATTTAGGTTCAGTGGTGGGCTTGGCAGTGCTGGGGTAAGGGTCAGACTTGATGGTCTCAGAGGGCTTTTCCAGCCTCAATGATTCCATGTCTGTGTGGCTGCTCCCACAGCCTTTGACCCTCTGCCTACCTCCCTGTGGTGGTTTTTTTAGGTCTGACACAAGGCCCAGGCTCAGCTCAGCACTAATGCTAATGCTAACCCTAACTATGAGCCTAACCCTGCCTGTGGCTGTGGTTTGGGTTGGGCAGAGCCTGCAGATAACCATGTTATGGCTGTAACAGAGTGACCTGAGTAGCAGAGCTCCTCATCCCCATGGGATCACCTGGCAAACCAGGGCTGCACCATCACTGCTGCAGTGGCATCAACCCTTAGTGCCCAAACCAATCCAGGAACCTTTCTAAAGTACCAGTGCTCTTGATAAATAATATAAAAAAGAGAAGGAAATAAGGAAAAAAGCAGCATCTCCCCAGGCTGTTTCTTTCCTCAATCCATCTCCAACAGCAGAGATCCAGCACAATGACACAAATCCTTGTTGGGTGCTTGAGATTAACATTTGGGTTATTGCCCTGTCAAATGCCTGGTATAGGAATTGATTTCACATTGAACTGCTACTGTGATGATCTATGCAAGAAAAATGGTGTTATTAATCCTTAAAAGAAAAACAAAAAACCCTCCAAAACCTTCCAGCATGTTGCCCTGCAGTTTGGTGGCCTCTGAGGACAGAATGGGACCTTTAAAATCAACCAGAGAGCTGGAAAGTGACTTTGGACAAGGGCCTGGAGTGACAAGACAAGGGAGAATGGCTTCACACTGCCAGAGGGCACAGTTAGATGGGATATTGGGAAGAAATTCTTCTCTGTGAGGATTGGGAGGCCCTGGAACTGGTTGCCTAGAGAAGCCATGGCTGCCCCATCCCTGGAAGTGTTCCAGGCCAGGTTGGACGTGGCTTAGAGCAACCTGGTCTAGTGGAAGGTGTCCCTGCCTGGTGGCAGAGGCATGGACTAGATGAGCTTTTATGGTCCCTCCCAACCCAAACCACCTGACTCCTCCATCTGCCATCCCTCTCACTCCTCATTGTCACTTTTTGCATGTCCCTTGTGTCAACTCCAACCCAAAATGTGGATTTACCTCATCAAACAGCTGCAGCATGATGGTGAGCACATCAGGGTGGGCTTTATCCACCTCGTCGAAGAGTACCACAGCATTTGGGCACTGCCTCAGCTTTTTGGTGAGCTGTCCACCCTCTTCATGGCCCACATAGCCGGGTGGTGAGCCGATGAATTTTGCCACCTGGGAGGAAGAACAGGAAAGATGAAGGCTGATCCACGGACACTGGGAATGAAGCCCTTCTGGTAGCTCGTCAGGCCACCACTGCTCTTTGCTGCAGACAAAATAAGTTCTGTGTTCTTCGTGACACCTATCACATCCCATATATCTGAAAATCAGCTTAATAAGCAACAGTTAAGCAAATTAAGGATTGAGCGATTCCCTGCCCAGAGCTCGAACCAGCAGAATCCAAGGAGAAAGCATGGGCAGGTGGGAAGGCACCAGCCCTGCTTTGCTATGCAGAGTCTAAGCAACATGTCCCAGATGTCCAAGACCTGTTTTCACCCCTTTTAGCCTTTCTAAGAGCAAGGATTCAAAGGAGTATGAGTGGCAAGTGGTTCTGGTGCAGAATCAAAACCACAAGCAGGCTTGGTGGGAAGAGGACACAAGTAAAATACTTTTCCTACGTCATCACTTCTTGACACAGTTTTTTTAAATGTTTAGAAATTTGGAAGGTTATATAGAATAATATTTCTGACAACAGGAATGTTTTGGCAAAATGACAATTTTTGACATATAGCTTAGTGCACCTTACATGTACCCATGTCTGAGTGTCATCTGAAGTCACAGTCTGTTATCACAGAATCATGGGATGGTTTGGGTTGGAAGGGACCATATAGTGCCAGGCTGCTGCCATACACAGGGACACCTTCCACTGCACCAGGTTGCTCAAAGCCCCATTCAATCTGGCCTTGAACACTTCCAAGGATGGGGCAGCCATGGCTTCTCTGGGCAACCTCTCCAGTGTTTTACCACTCTCATTGCTAGGACCTTGCTGCTTTTTGGGGAGACAGAGCCCTTCTAAGGGATTTAGGACACTCTCAGCTATCGGTGTGACCTTGGCAAAGATCACAGAAAACTCGGCACCTTGGTCCTCCTGTGGCACCAGAACTGGGCAGGAGTTGTGATGGGAGGGGTGGACTAGGCACCACTGTCCTGTCTTCTGCTGGATTCTCCCCCTTTTCTCCATGGAAGGTAGGCTGAGGCAATGATCCTCCACTGGACTTAGCAATGTTTTGGGGATAAGGGGCTTGGGGTAAGCTGTGCCTGTCTAGGCATTGGTAGGTGATGAACAGCATGTGCCTGCAGGTTTTCATGCACAAGATGATCCTCTGGATTCTACCATCTCTTCTCAGCTGCTCTCTCCCCAGGGGCTGACCCCACCCCAACACTGGACACATATTGTTAAAGCTTTCCTTGCTCCTTGGTCTCTGTTCCTAATTTGCCTCAGTGTTGTGGTTCCAGCCAGGACAGGGTTAATTTTTGCAGTAGCCAGGACGGGCAAGGCTTGGACTTGGAGGATATTCCTTCTTACCTCATGTCATTGCTGGGAGCAGAGGGAAAGGAGTCTCTTCTGGGGAGAATGGGTTCCTTCTGGTCAAATAAGAGTGGCAGAAGGATGTGGAGAAACATGAAGTAACGGGTTCTGAGTTGGATGGAGTGGCTGGGGGACCATGGCTGTGGCTGGGTTGGGTCAGTGAGCATTTTGCATGTGAATTACTCTCTCTCTCTTTTACATACTTTTGTTATTAATATTGTTGCTTGTTTGTTTCCTTATCTCATTTCTGTTTCCAGTAAATTGTTCGTATCTCAACCCATGGTCTTTACCTTTTCAGTCTCCAGTTCTCCTCTCCAGCCTACTGCTGTGGGGAGGGACAAGGGGAGGTGGGGAGTGAGTGAGTGGCTCATGATTTGGAGTGTGTCAGTGGGAGCAATAAATTGGGGAGTAAACCATGCCTAAATCAGGACATTCAATAAAGTTTATTTCTGGCAATTTACTTGCAATTTAAGGCACAACTTGGAGCAACTCCTGTTCTGCTGTGCTCCTACCCTGACACCCCAAAATGCCCATTTTTTATGGATTAAATTTGAAGCTGCACCCTTCAGAGCCCATTTACTGACCTCATGCCTCTCCTGGAACTCCGACATGTCCAGTCTGATGAAACCCTGCAAGAGATTTAGGATGAGATTTGATCAATCTGCTCGCTGCCAGAGCTGGAGCGGTACTGACAGGGCTGAAATTTTCTAAATAAAATACATATTTTTGTGGTTCAGCTTTTTAGAAATCAATCACAAGAGGAATGCAACACCCCTCCACAAAAATCCAGCCAAAATCATAAAGCTGAGGTAAACTGGGCTTGTGGGTGATCACCTGAAACAGAGAATAGTGTTAAAGATTTTATAGCTTCCATCCAAGTTTCCATTTTGCATATGGAAAGCTGATGATTCACTGCAGGTACTGAATGGTGTGATAATTACATGGAGCTGTAATGCACATCCTAGAACAGAAAGGAAAAGAAGGGAAGAGGAATATTTCAGTTGGAAAGGACCTCCAGTGATCCTCTCATCCAGCTGACCATGAAGAAGCCAAGCCTGAACTTCCCAGCATCATCCTGGACACACTCAACTGGACATAAGCACTGTCTACGATGGAGAAGGAGACATGTCTGGGAATACATCTCATCTGGACAGGTGTACATGGCACATGCATGGACACCATCACATGGCAATCCCAGAATCAGAGAACAGAATCACTGAACCGTTTGGGTTGGAAAAGCCCTCTGAGACAACAGAGCCAAACTGTTCCCACAGCACTGCCAAGCCCACCACCAACCCATGTCCACACATCTGTTAAACCTCTTCAGGGATGGGGACTCCACCAATGCCCTGGGCAGCCTTTTCCAGAGCTGAACAGAAAAAATTTTCCCTAATATCCAACTTAACCTCCCTTGTTGCAACTTGAGGTAGTCTCCTCTAGTCCTGTCATTTGTTACCTGGAAAATAATGGAATTAGAGAATAGTCTGGGTTGGAAGGGATCTTTAGGACAATGCCATTCCAACCCACCTGCCATGGGTAGGGACACCTTCTATTAGACCAAGTGGCTCCAAGCCCCATTCAACCTGGTTTTGAACACTTTCTGGGATGTGACAGCAACAGAGTCTCTGGGCAAAACACTTCCATGCAGTAATTTCCCCGAAAATTATTAAAATATCTACAAACTGCCCAGGGCAGAGCGAGATGGAAAAAATTGACTCTGTCTTGCAGATGAAAAGGGGACAGTTCCAGGTTTTCCTTTCTTAATCTGTCAGCTCCTGTGAGTTGCTGCCCCTTATCAGAGCCTGTGGCGGGTATTAACCCCTCTCATCCCTCATTAGGACACCAATGGCCAAGCTGGTTCATTACTAATAAATCCCAGATTCCTGCTGCTATCAAATTAACACAACACTCAAGGTTTAACTGCTTTCCCCACTGGATGTCTGGCCATGGAGCAGTTCCATGTGTGGGATTAGGGATGAAGGTGCTTGAGATCCAGGATTTATGGCATCTGGAAGGCATTTATAGAGGCATGAGGAAAAGAAACCACAACAGCTGTTTTTATAGCATTGGTTTCAGTTTGGTCTTCTTTCTATATGTGTTGCTGCACTGTGTATCCCTTCACTGCTGGAGGATGTGGGGAAGAGGGATTCATGTGTGCACAGCTCTGCTTGTGTTTCCTTCTTTTCCCTGGCTCCATGTGGGAGAGAGCTAAGCACCTCTTACAGGTAGGCAGAGGCTTAAATGTGAAGCGTGGAAGAGAATACAATGGAATGGAATGGAACGGAATGGAAGATTGGGATTGAACAGAATGGAATGGAACAGAGTAGAATAGAATGGAAGACGGGTATGGAATGGAACGGAACGGATTTGACTGGAATAGAATAGAACATTGGAATGGAATAGAATTGGTATAATAAATTGGAATTGAATGGATTGAAATAATTGTAATGGAATAGAATAAATGGAATGGAATGGAATGGATTGGAATGGAATGGAATGAAACAGAATAGAAAGAATGGAACAGATTAGAAATTAATGGAATGGGACAGAACAGGACAGAACAAAATAGACTAGACTAGACTAGAGTAGAATAGAATAGAAACCCCAGACACCACTAGAGTGTCCCCCTGCAAAGCCACCACCTCCATGAAATAATTCAGCCCCTTCTTCTCTAAAAACTGCCCACTGGGTAACAAACTAAATAATTCAAACTGCTTCTGGATACCAAACACTTTGGCACTTAAAATTCTGAGCAGGAAATCAATGTTGCATCTCTACTGGCAGGATGTGATGAATGCCAGTCCGTACTGGCAGGATGTGATGAATGGTGGAGCTGGGGACATGGAAAAAAGATTTCTGGAATTTTATCCTTCTAACAATTAACAGTGATATTAGTAATACAGGCAAAAAAATATGTTCACAACACAGGATGTCAAAATGGGAGCAAAATTCAACAGGGAGACCCAATGTTACATCCATTTACATTTTTATAATTCAAATATTCTGGTGACATAGACAGGAGCATAGACAGTGTCCTGGGCTGATCCCACAGTGGGGGCAGCAGGGTGAAGTAGCGATTTTGCTCCTCTGCTCTGCTCAGGTGAGACCCCACCTGCAGAGTTGCCTCCAGCTCTGGGGTCCAACATCAAAGGGATGTGGAATTGTTGGAGCGAGTCCAGAGGAGGTCATGAACATGCTCTGAGAGCTGGAGCCCCTCTGCTCTGGAGACAGGCTGGGAAAGCTGGGGCTGTTCACCTGGAGAAGATATGGCTCCCAGAAGACCTTAGACATCCTTCCAGTGCCTAAAGGGGCTCAAGAGAAAGGCATAGAGTGACAACACAAGGGGGAATGGCTTCCTACTGAGAGAAGGCAGGGTTAGATTGAAGAAATTCTTCACTGCGAGGGTGGTGAGGTCCTGGCACAGACTGCCCAGAGAAGCTGTGGCTGTCCCATCCCTGGAAGTGTTCAAGGCCAATCTGTATATGGCTTGGAGCAACCTGGTCAAGTGGAAGGTGCCCCTGCATTTGACAGGAGGGGTGGAACTGGATGAGCTTAAAAGGCCTGTTGCCCTGGTTTTGAAAGCCTTCTGAAAAGTTTATATTCTCAAGTCAGATTTTCTCATGCACTGTACTAAAAACACTAGCTTTGTTTACATTCTTTAGTGGAGAAGGAAAGCTGACTGACTGGGCACTTTACCAGTCTGGTTGAGAGGTGGGATTTCATCTTCCAATCCTTTCACACTTTGCAAACCCTATAAAATTGTGTATCCATAATAAGCGGCTCTCTCCTTTTGGGGGCCTTGGCTGTTCTCTTAATTGTGGGAAATCTGTGTCCTTCTTTCGTGACCGGGTGCTGCAGGTACAACAAAGGGGCTTCCAACCCAGACGTGTCTGTGACTCCATGACCTTCACAGGTCCCTCTCAGTGCAGCAGAAGCCCTTTCTCAGGCCAGCACAGCCACATAATGACCACCCTGACAACCCCTACCCCCACCCCTTTACTGCCAGCACAAAGCTGGGATGAGCCATTACCTTTTTGACATCCTTATGGATGTACTTGGCTGTTTGCTTGGCCAGCTCCGTTTTACCTGTTCCAGAGAGGGAAAGAAAAAACTTGCATTAAACCAGGTCTCTCCATCTTCTGTCTGTTCATCAGCTCTGCTAATACCAGGGCTGGAACTTCCTGCAACCAATATATGTATTTTCCTTGGGAAGTGGGTATTGCTGTTTTATCTCCAGGATCACACCCCACTGGGGTTCCCAGCCTGCACAGGGTGAACAAATGCATTAGAATAGTGGCATCTCTGCATTGGCTCCTTCAGCTTTAATTGATTCTCACATGATGGGAACAAAGCTCTTGATTTTTTTCCAAAAAAAGATGTGGACAGATCAGAGTTTTGCTATATTAGATATACCAGAATTTTGCTATATTTACCCTCAATATTCCAAGTTCCTCATGAAATGCCTTGTAATCTCCAAACAAAGAATTTCAAGGAAATGGGGTGTTTTTTCTTTGCATTATATAAGATGATGGTAAAAATATTCTGGAATTAGGAACAATCAGTAACGGAGCAAATCCATCCTGATGAGGGTGAACACATGCACCAGCTCATGCCAGGCCATGTCCTGTTTTCCCAGCCCATCCATCTGGGGAAAAATTTCATTAGAGAAGCAATTTTATTGAAGTGTAGGTGCTAGAAAACTTCTCTTCCCTGCTGCAACACCTCAGCATGACACTGCTGGCTTTGTCAGGTTGATCAGGGAAAGGATTGGGCTGATTTAGGCTCCTGGGGTGACCAGCAAAGCTGAGGTGAAGCCTGTCACCCCTCTGGAGGATGGATGCTTTGGGGGTTCACACTTGTCCCTTGCACACCCATCAGCAGCGCACTGCACGTGGATCAATGTGGGATTTACTTGCACAATGAAAAATAAATGAGCAGGGACAGAAATAATAATTCTGAAGAAAAAAACCACATGTTTTTATAAGGAAATTAGGTAAAAATATACATTCTTACTGAACTATTTTACATCTGCCCACAGTTGTATTGCAGGAACTATAGATCTGGTGGGTCAGATAGCAAATCACCATAAAAAAGGCTACAGATATGGGAAGTCATGGGGTGTGCTGTGCTCCACCTGATAAATCTCTGCCAAAATTTTGCATTTGATTTCAGTTTGAGCTTTGCTGACTTTGGATGATGCTGGATCAGAGGTCCTGATGTGTAAGGACACAAGAAACTGTGTTTCCTATAAAAAAGAAAGAGAAAAAAGAGGATAGGATAGGATAGGATAGGATAGGATAGGATAGGATAGGATAGGATAGGATAGGATAGGATAGGATAGGATAGGATAGGATAGGATAGGATAGGATAGGATAGGATAGGATAGGATAGGATAGGGGAGGGGAGGGG
>VZTR01033152.1:22332-75535 GCA_013400775.1 Chaetops frenatus
AAAGGAAAGGAAAGGAAAAAGGAAAGGAAAGGAAAAAGGAAAGGAAAGGAAAAAGGAAAGGAAAGGAAAGGAAAGGAAAAAGGAAAGGAAAGGAAAAAGGAAAAGGAAAAGGAAAACCCCCATGGAAGGCCACGGGAGTGGAAGAGCCAACAAATTACATCCCTGAGTCTTCAGATCTGCTGTAGCAGGGCAATGCAGTATTGAAAATATTTTTCCTGGTTTTATACAGCTTTATAGCAACTTATTTGGAGTTAATGCTTGGCCTGGCACTGTTCTGTGGCAGGAGCATGGTCTCACCTGTGCCCCTTTCAGCCCTCAGCACTGGAGCATCAGCACCTTCTTAAGCCCTTTGGGAGGCAGTGGAGGCAGGAGAAGTCCTGAGGTTGTTCCAAATGTCACAGATCAGTTACTTTGAAACTGTTTTGTTGGGGTCTTTTTCTACAACTAAAAGTCATTTGGACCATTTCATGAACTGATCAGCTGTCTTGTGGCATTTGATTGGGCTGGAGGACAAATCTTATTGGTGTCAATAAAATCCTGTCATTCCAAAGCAATCCATGCCCACAGGAGCAGATGAGCAAAGATTCAGTTTGCAGGCAGCAAATTCCCACTGTTATCCTACCATTCCCACTGGAATAGAGGGGTTTTCACCAGAAAGTTGTTAAAGTAATACTTTTACTCTGAAAACTGCCCCTTTTTGAGACTTGGAGGGGGGTTATCCTCTGGGATAACTCAGCATGAGGCTGGATGTGGCTGTGTCTGCTAGTGTCCAGCTGTGGTCACCCTTCTGGATGATGGGTGACCCGCTGAAAGATGACAGTGTATTTAATTTGTATTTTATTCAGACCCTGCAACAGCTCCCACCCCCTCTCCTTGGAGGTCTCTGTCCCCCTCACCACAACCCAAACATTACCTATTCCAGATGATCCCAAGAAAAGAAACACCAGCGGGTGCTCCTCATCATACCAGCCATTTTCCTTCCTCCGAATAGCTGCATTTGAGACAATGAAAACAAAAAAGAGGGGGGGGGGAAGCATATAAATNATATAAATCAATGCCACAAAGCAAGTGTAATTATCACTAAGTATACACTATGTTTTACTGCTCTCTACCCACTCCCAGTCCTCCCTGCCATTAGTGCTCTCTAATTTGATTAGCCAGCCAAGGCCCCAGAGACACCTAATAAGGTTAGCATGGATTTGGAAAGCTGCCCAGAGCAGATTTCGGATAAAGTTTTCCAGGATGTGCACTCAGCGTTGCCAGGGAGACGGCGGAGGGGGGGACAAGGATGGATGGATGGACAGAGGGATGGAGAGGCACTCTGCCTCACCAGCTCCCAAGTGCAAGCTTTCTGTGAGGAAAAAACAGCAGTTTTGAAGAGGTTTATAGGTTATTTCTGGCATGGAATGGGAAGAGGGAGGTGGCTGAAGGTCACAAACGCTCTGAATTGGTGCAAGGACTGGGAAAAGAATGGTGATTATCTCAGTACCTCTCTGGACAGCAGCATCCAAGTGCATCCTGGGTGAGACACCAGTGGAAAATTTTACAAAGGCAAGAGCCCAGATTCCCTTCCTAACTCCCAGTCTGACCAGCACAGCCCTTTCTCAGGACAGACATGGATCTGCTGTGCAGAGTGGGTGATGGCTCCTACCCCCACGGGTGCCCACAGCTCCCCAAGGTGCTCTTCAGCCCCTCGGAGCAGCCTCAGTCTCTGTGAGCACACTCAACAAACCAGTTACATCATTGCACTGGGCTTATTTGAAGGAGGAGGAACTGTTTTTGAGGCCAAAAGATCAAATCTCATCTTCCACTGGCTGAATCTGGTCTCTGGAACACAGAAATGGTTCCCGTGGATCAGACCACACATTCTATTTCAATGTGAGAGATTAACTGACATCCCAGCTTTTTGGCTTTATCTGCAGGATTTCAATCCAGCCTGTATTACAGCTCTTACACAGAGTTAATCCTTCTCTATGAAATCTTGTAAGGTGTTTTGTAAGAGAGAACATGCACTGCTACAGACTCAGGACCTCTCAGACCCAGCAAGGTCTCATGACTGGTGCACAGCGCTCCCAGATCCAGCGTCACCCAAAATGTGGCACATTAAGAAGCAGGGCATGAAAATGGCAAGATGCCCAAAAATTGTAACTGACAGGAATTTGAAGGTAGCACGGGAAAATAGCAGCACTGGAGGTGGGATGAGCAGAAAGAAAACACTAGGAGAGCTGTGGCTTAAAGGTCTTGGAATGCTGCTGCACACAGGCATAGCAAAGCTCGGCCTCTGCTGCCTTTCAGTGGTGTCCACAGCAAAAGCAGGAATAAAGACTAGAAAGAATAAACCCACTTTTCTTTGTGACTGTCACCCTCAAAACACAGCTCCCTCATCTCCTTCTGGCCACTATCCTGGGTCCCAGCCTCTGTCCTTGTGCCTCAGTCCTGTGTCTTCCTTGAATGAGGCACTGGTTGGCTCTGTGGGGAGCTGTGGGTTTGTTTTCTTCCCAGAGCTGGCAGTAAAGCACAAGAGTGGCCTTTAAAACTGTGGAATTCTTAAATTAAATCTCAAAGTCAGTCCATAAAACCCTTTTCTTGATAGGGTATGGTAAATAGACAACACCTAAGAAAAGGCATCCTAGGCATGGCATGTCAAGAGTTCTTCCTGCAGGGGAGAGCAAACTGACAGGGGAAATAAATAATACCATTCTGCATGTAAAAAGATTTGCATATAAAAATATTTAAACAATATTTCCATTCTGCATATAAAAAGAAATGGAATGTCACAGCCTACAGTCTGACATAGAAATGCTGCCTCTGCCAGCAGGGACACACTGGGAAGATGTTAAACAGCAGCAGCTCAAGTGAGATATTCCAGCAGCTGGAGTGTACAGCTGCATGGAGGGGTCTCATGGGAATTTGGAGCTGCAAGATCTGCATGAAACCGAGCTCCTCAGAGTCCATGCTTGTAATCCAGGAGACCCAGGTAACACGGGAGCTGGCAGATCCAGTGACGATTAGGAAAACAAGAGCAAAGCCTCACTGCAAGAACAAATCAATGAGCTGAGCTTAATGACGAGGGGTGTGAGGAGTGACCTGACCACAGTCATTAAGGATCTCCCCAAGAAGGCACTGAACTTGCTCAGCTATAGAGAAAATTAAGGTGCTCCAGGGGCTGGAGCTAGAGGATCAAACTACAAATAAAGCAGAACAGTTTTAATAACGAGGGTGATTAACCACTGCAGCCACTTAGGAAGAGAGAGGGACTGAGTTCCTAATCCCTGTAAAGTCTGCAGGGAAAGCCAGGAGGGCTTCCCAAAAGGCAGTGGTAGCTCAGGATGAAGACGAAGCTGTCCAAATATCAAAAAAATCCCCAATTTAACCTTAAATTGAAGGCATGTAGAATCCTGTAATTGTAGAAGGGTATGAGTTGGAAGAGACCTTAAAGACCTTCAGTTCCAACCCCTTCAGAAATGGGACTGAGTACTGGGATTGAGCACTTAGTGGGAGCTGGACCCCAGTGCCACAAGAACTTGCCACTCTGTGCCCGGACACAGGCAGATGCATTACCTGTCCCCCTGGCCATGCTAATGAGTCCTGACTCCTGCCAAGGCTTTATTAGCTGGGGCACAAGGCCAGATGCAGCACTGGCTGGTGCCTGGCTCCATCTTACACTGCCCAGGCATATCAGCAGGACAGACCAAGTTGGCTGCAGCCAGCAGTCTGGTTCTGTTCAAAATCCTGGGCAAAGCCTGGTGGGAATCCCGTCCTGCCCTTCAGATGCTCACTGGCCATGTCACCCTACTGCACACCCACCCAACAGCCACCACAGGAGATGAAGAGGAGAAAATGCTCTGCCAGTGGCAGGGAGGTGCAGAGAAGGACCTGTGCTGCATCACTCTGTGTGCCCTTCCCAGTGCTGCACATGTTCCTTCTCGACCCTTTACAGCAGTGAATGGGAGGTCAAACACCTGGGGTGGAGAAATTTCATAAAAATTGATGGGGAGTAACACAACCGCCGATAATTCCCGCAGCTATCTCAGCTAAGATAATAATGGTAATAAAGGTAATAAACTTCTGCTTTGGGGCATGGGGTGACCACTCACAGGGTCAAGCACGTTCAGCGTCCAAAGACAGTGGGGTTAAGTGCCGCCTTCTTCCCCTCCCCTCTGCAGCAGGATGCCAGAGTTTATGGATAAATGCTCAAAGCAATTCCAGGGATATAAAGCACGCTTAAAAAACTACTATAAAGTTAGAGCTGGAGATTCAGCATGTGATCTCTGTTAGAAGATGCTGAGCATTGTATTTAGGAAGAAATTCTCCCTTATGAGGCTAGTGAGGCACTGGCACAGGTTGCCAAGAGAAGTTGTGCCTGACCCATTCCTGGAAGGCCAGGCTGTAACTAGGCTTAGAGCAACCTGGTCTAGTGGAAGGTGCCCCTGTCCACGTCAGGGGGTTGGAATGAGATGGGCTTTAAGGTTCCTTCTAACCCAAACCATGATCACTAGTCAGCAGGTTAGTCAGATCAACAGAGTGATAAGGTGTAAATACTTTTCTACAAGCAGCTTTAAAATGATGACCTATTCCAGCACACAGCACTCTTGAGGTTTGGAAAAACTGAAAAAATATGGATATCCCTAGGGAAGGGACACCACTCCCTAGGTTCCACCACTGGGGCTGGAAGAGGCTCTCCCAGGCTGTCCAGAGCAGTGTTCAGCTTCAGCAACAGGAACAAAAGCCACATCCCAGGCCAGAGCAGTGTTCAGCTTCAGCAGTAGGAACAAAAGCCACATCCAGGGCCAGAGCAGAACATCAGTGCCAGTTCCAAGGATGAAAATCTCAGCTAGGAAAGCCACAGGAGCACTATTCTCCTTGGAGTTTGCACTCCCAAAGCAGCTGCTGCCCATGCTGACCGCTCTTCATTGTCACCCAAGCATGATATCCATGCTTGGCCTTTGGGAAAGCTGCCTCCTTCCTTACTCTTGGCAGAAATAAATAAATAAACAAACAAACAAATGCCAGGAGGGAGGTCACACTGCTGTGCTGAAATCTCATTATGACATTCAGCCCCAATGTCCAAAACAAGGGCCTGATGATGATGACGCTGGGGCCTTCTTCTGCGGAGCTGTTCCTGGCATTGCTGCCGTGCTCTTGCTTTATTTTGTCCATCTGTAACGGTGTGACTGCAGCCCTGCGTCTCTGAGAGGCCCTTCAGCCCGCTATTGAACTGATAAATTCACTGTATTACTTTACACAAATCAATACCCCAGCAGTTATCAGCACTTGATGTGACTGAAATTGGTTTCAGCCAATTTGTGAGTGTAATAAATGTCCATTTATCAAATCAATTCATTCTGCGGGGCTCCTCGGCCCATCTGGGTTTGGGGTACTGTGGGGTGAAGGCTCTGGGGCCAAACCCCCCATGGGATCATTGCCTCCATCCAGGTTCTGCATTGATACTCCAGGGTCTGCAGCATACCCAAAGAAGCTCTCTTCCAGCCCTGCTGCTGGTGGCTCAGGGTTATGGAACCCCAAATTAGACCAAATCTGTGTCCTTGCAAAGTTTCACCTGACCTGCAGGCAGCAACATACATCAAAAAACAGCCCTCACAGAGGATCCTATATTGTCCAAAATAACCCCAGTTTCCTTCAGACCAGAGCAGGATGATAGTCCTGCTCATCCATTTTCCTGCAGCTTTTAAACACTGACTGATTTCAACATCACAGGTGCTCAAAATTGGGAATTTTATCATTAAAACTAAGATTTTTCTGCACTACTCTTTGTTCAAAATCCCTGAAAAATAAACAACACTTTTCCTTCCTTGCTCCTTATTCAGCTTCAGGAAGAGCTGGAACAGATTGCTTCAACCCTCAAGGTTTATTCCCCCTGAAAGGGGGAAGTGGTAGGTTTGAACCACCCTACCTCTAAGTGAGCACTGACCAGCAAACATGGCATATCCATAAAAAAGGTATTCTTTACTGGCATAATATTCAGGATATTAGACCAAAAAACAAATACATATATATATATATATTTGGGAAAAATGCCTCCTTTAGTTTATAACCTGAGAGAGGAGAAGCTGCTGATCCCTTCTGCCTCTGCATCTTCCACTGAAAAGGCAAATTTGCCCTAACCAGATCCAGAGCTCAACCATTTATAGAAGTGCCTGGAAACACAACCCTAAGCCTTTTAGCTGCTCATTTGCATGTACCAGTTAGAGAATCCCAGCAGCTCCTGAGATGGCAGCAATAACCTGCCTGTTTCTGATGTCAGGAGATGGAATTTTTAATGGGAATTTTGTTAAGATGAACGGAACATCTACACCCGTTGAGGGGGGTGGCCAAGCTGCCTCCCACCATCATCCAGTCAGGCACTGGTAGAAACCTTGTACCCTGGGAGATGCCCAGTTATCATCAGTTAACCATCATCCACCTTCTCCCAGTCCTGTCCTGCTCCACATAGCAGAAAAGAGTACTGCAGGGCTTGGATATATCCTATGGAGGCAACAGGGAAAGAAGGATTTTCTCTCTGTGGCAGTGATGCCTTGCTGTCAGGCTGTGGCTGCAGTGAGCTCCCCACCAGCATTCCCGGTGCATCCCTTTGCAGGGGGTTGCTGGGATAACAGCTGGACTTGCTGATCTTAGAGGGTTTTTCTAAATGATTCCATAATTATCTGATTCCATTCCATCCCCATCGCTCCAGACTTTGTGCTTCTAACCCCAGATCACACGTTCCCTTTGTATTCCTGGCTAAGCCCCTCTGGAGACTGTTTGGATCATGCACCGAGTGACGGATTAAATCCAATTATTCAATTAAGGCACCAGTTATAAATTAAACATATCAGCCAGGCTCGGTGGATCTGAAGATATGGCGTGTGGCAGGTCTGCTCACCAGCAAATGGCAGTGGAGAGGGCAGTTGAGGGATGTAGGGTCCACAAAGCAGCAGGAAAAACCAGCTGGGGACAAAATAAATAACAAAGATAGCGAGGAAGTGCTTGAGAGAGAAAGTCCCATCTCAAAATTCCTCCTTCTGGACAGAAAACAAAAAGAAAAGAAAACTAAAAGGAAAACCAGGCAGAAGGGAAGGGGGGAGGAGGGGACAGAGCGTCTCCCACTACCTTTTGGTCCAATATCCCGAGGCTGCAGGGGTATCAAGCACATTCCCTATAATTCAATAAGAAAAACCTCCATAAAGGCAGGGACGTTAATGCGCAGAAACACCACCTGTGTCAGGAACAGGCACTGCCCATTAATCACAGCTCCCCAATTAGCCAGGGCTGCTGCCCCCAGGCACAGCCGCTCTCTGAACACACAGGGTGGCTGTTGTCTTTGCAGGAGTGTAAACTCCTTCCCAGCTCCTTCCCAGCTCCCTCTCAGCTCCCAGCCCACACCAGGCTCCTCTTTGTTTACTAAAGGCAATGGGTTTGTGTTTCTGACAGCATGTTCCTTGTGGTTCTGTCCTGGTCTCAACAGCTCTTATTTTGCTGTCCCATTTTCAGGCATTAACTGGGATGCACAGATGGGTCAGGAATTCTTGACAGGATCCTGAGGCTTTGGACTGACAAATCAAACCCAGTCCAGATTGCTGGAACCTTGATTTCATGGAATCACAGAATGGTTTGTTTTGGGAGGGACCTTCAAGCTCATCTCATTCCAACCCTCTGCCATGGGCAGGGACAAGTTCCCCTGGACCATGTTGCTCTAAGCCCCATCCAATCTGGCTTTAAACACTTCCAGGGATGGAGCATCCACTGTGAATTCCCTAGCAACCTTGCAGACCTGCCTGGAGGCAGCCTCAGATTAAGGCTTGAGGGAACAGCTTGTCTTCCCTGTGTGTGGGAGGGCAGAGTCAGCAGCATGTGAAGGGTCCTACCTGCCCCCACTGTGGCTATGGCACTCTCCTGACCAATGATGTGCTCTTTTAGCCGCTGTTCCAGTGGGAATCTCCGTCGTTCCTCCACCTCCCTCCTGCGCTGCTCCTCCTGGAACTGTGGAGGGAAGAAAACATAGGGATCAGAGGCTTTATGGAGCATTGGGTCAGTACACAGATGTCAGAGCCCTGCATGGGGATGTCTCTGACACAGAGCCAGACCATCTCCAGGGCAGATGCAGTTTGATCTGGATCCAACAGCCCTAGCAGGAGGAAATTTCTGGATCTGTCATGGATGGAGGTTGGGGTGAGTGGGAATGGGGATCCTGCTCTGCTGATGGGAAACCAAACCCTGTGCTACCTCTGTACTGGTGACAAGGAGGGAATAATGGTACTGCTCAACAGATCTTAACCATTAGGTGCTGTTTATTTTGGGAAATAAAGCCATGACTGTTCTACCTAGATTTGTCTTCCTACCCTCCAACCATCCCTGGTTCAAAGACTCCAACCAGATCCTGCAGGGATGGCAGAGTATCACTGTTCCTTACATCCAAGAGAGCTGGAGAGGGACTTTGGACAAGGGCATGGAGTGACAGGACACAGGGCAATGGCTTCCCACTGACAGACAGCAAGGTTAGATGGGATATTGGGAAGAAATTCTTGGCTGTGAGGGTGGTAAGGCCCTGGCATAGATTGCACAGAGCAGCTGTGGCTGCCCCATCCCAGGCAGTGTCCAAGGCTAGGGGCTTGGATCAACTTGGTCTATCTAGTGGAAGGTGTCCCTGACCATGGCAGGGGGTTGAAATTAGGTGAGCTGTGAAGTCCCTTCCAACCCCAAACCTGATTCTAAGATCTTTAGAAAGTGCTGCTGAGCACCCTTCCCACCACAAGCTGAGCTCGGCCATTCCCCACTGACACCATTGTCTTGGGAAGATTCATCCCCCAAAGACAGACTTGGATGAAGACAGAACACAAAGAGCCGACGGGGTTTGCCAAGTGAGTAACTGCACCCACGGAACAGTCCCTGTCAGTGAACCCAGCTCACTAAAGGAAACACCCTCAACAAAGCTGGAAGGCAGGTGCCAAAGCTGCAGCATGATCCAGCTGCTGGAGCTGGAGTGGATAAACCCCTGCCAGGCTGCTGACATCTCCTGGACTAGCAGTGATTCTGACAGAAGTAAAAAAATAATAAATAGCAAACAATCCAATTTTGGCCAGTGCTATCAGTCTCACATGTAACAGAGATGCCATCAGCCCCGATCCTTACACAGAGCAATAACTTCCCTGCAGATCCCAGTGGAGCAGCTCTGGGACAGACATTCTGCCTTTGCTGATCCCCCGTTGCTGGGTACGATCTCACCATACATCTGTGTCTGTCTGTAGGATCCTGACAAATCTTTCCTCTCCCCCTCCTTTCTGGCCTTTTGGAAGGTGCAGGGATGTGATCAATGATGTTAGGACATCCAATGATTACCATGGGTTTATGGAGAGCGGGCAAGATGTGCAGGGGGAAAAGAAAGGGAAATCCCTCCTCTGCAATGCCCTCTCTCTCCCTCCCTCCTTGAAAAACTGACACAGTACAAG
This sequence comes from Chaetops frenatus, assembly GCA_013400775.1. Lineage (NCBI taxonomy): Eukaryota > Metazoa > Chordata > Aves > Passeriformes > Picathartidae > Chaetops > Chaetops frenatus. Next base: position 31,779 of record VZTR01033152.1, read on the forward strand.
CCCTGGGTAGGAAGAAAGTCCCTTTCTTGGGTAAAAGACCAGCGTTAGAGCTTTTTCCATGCTGTCCCACTACCATTTTCTGCTCAGGATCTGTTCTGGAGAGCCCTGCCCTCATGCCAGCTACTCAGTGGGCCTGACATGCTATCAGACAGCTAGCTCCTAGCTGGATTCTGCTGCTAGCCTGGAGCATCCTGAGCATCTGCCTTAGCTCACACTGTGCAGGGGACACCTGGACAAGAAAATCCACCAAAAAAAAAAGCTCCACTAATCCTGGACTTTACACAAGACAAACTTCCATGCCTTTCTCATCTGTTCCCCTCTCCATACACACCTAGCTGTTCCTACCTCCTTGCTTTGTGCTGTGCAATGGTGTTGGTGGGGATCGTGTCCTCACGCTCTGGCAGCTGATCTTCCATTGTACTGATGAAACTTGTCTGGCTCAGCATCAGCCTTTAAGTGGAGCACAATGGTGCTACCTGCTTGGAGAGCAATCCAGGGAGCAGTGCTCTGCTCTTATGCTGGAGGCAACCAGACTTCTACGCTCACCTGAGTTAAGAGGTTCTCCTGATGCAAGGCCAAAAGCATCAGAAATCTTAATTTTTAAAAAGAGAAGGACTCAGTCTCTGTGCTTTGGCAGGTGATAACAGCTATCTGCCTGTCACTGGGGTGAGCATGGCAGTCATGGAGTCACATAGAGTGATCTTAAGAAACCTTATAGACCATCCCATTCCAACTCCTTTGCCAGGGGTAGGTGCACCTTCCACTAGACCTGGTTGCTCCAAGCCTCACCCAACCTGGCCTTGAACACTTCCAGGCATGGAACAGCCACAGCTTCTCTGTGCAATCTGTGTCAGAGCATCACCACTTTCACTGGGAAGAATTTTTTCCCAATATGCCATCTAACCCTGCCCTCTGGCAGTGTGAAACCATTCCCCCATGCCCCGTCCCCCCAGGTCCCTGTCCAAAGTCTCTCTCCAGCTCTCTTGCAGCCCCTTTAGGCACTGGCAGGGGCTCTAAGGTCTCCCTGGAGCCTTTGCTTCCTCAGGCTGAACACCCCCAGCTCTCCCAACCTGTCTCCAGAGCAGAGGGGCTCCAGCCCTCAGAGCATCTCTGTGGCTTCCTCTGGATTTGCTCCAGCAGCTCTACGTCCCTCTGATGTTGCGAGTCCCAGGGCTGGAGGCAGGTCTATAGGTGGGGTTTCACCTGAGTGGAGCAGAGGGGCAGAATCCCCACCTCACCTGCTGCCCACGCTGTAGGATCAGCCAAGGACACAGGGGGCTTCTGGACTGCCAGCTCATGTTGTTTTAAGGAAGAAAAGTGGAGAATAAAATAACTGAACTCTTTAAGAGTAGGAGGGGTAGAACTATCTGCTGGGTAAATGCTCTCTCGAGCCCAGCACCAGTAAAGGAAACCTGCCCTGAACACTTTGAAACTTGCCTTGGTTTTTATGCTTAAGTAATAGTTGGAGGAGAGAAAGGAAATATATCTCTGGAGCTGTTCCTGAGGAAGATGATTGTACTTGTATATAAACCACCAGACTGCCAAGCCAGCCTGTGATGAATATTCAGCTGGGGGCAAACTGGTGCTCCCGGGGTTTCATCCTCCCCAGCAGCTGCATTCCACCGAGAGTCTTTGAGAATTTATTGCTCATTTTAATCACTGCTAGAGAATGAATAGGCAGAACTATTATGGGATGGACATATCCCATAGATTTTATTTACATATCCTTGTGACAGAATAACAAGGAGTTTTCATATGTATTTTTAATTTATTTTGATTTCTTTTATTTTTTAAAAAACCAGAACTCTGTGTGTGCTTTTCCTGAGCTTAGACCACACTTGCCTGTTGAGGACTCTTGAGTTGGTTCCCAGTGCTAAACAGTTTGAAGAAATTTAAATAAGCACTTGTGTATCTATGACTAAAAGGGAGGGAAAAGCCCTTGAAACTGGTGTCTTTCCTCTGTCACTGGAGGGGTAGCAGCCCCTGGACTGAGCTTGGCTCTTGCAAGTCTGTCTTTGCCATTCAGCTCCTTTTTGTACTCTGTCTCCATCAGTGTCTGCTGAAGGATTTTTAAGAAATATTTCAGCCAGGAGGAGCACATAGTTGCCCTTTCTCTAACTCCCTTTTGAAAGCAGTAGTGTGAGACCTCCTGACCAGGAGCTGGTGTCCACTTCATCCTAGTGAGTCACCTTTGATAGACCTTTCCAAGAAAACAAGCCTCCAGCTGTGACTCACGTGCTTTCTTTTCCATCTGGAACATCCTCAGGTTGCTGGTCTAAGCATATTTCATGAGAAAAATGTCTCTTTTGGTTATTTGCAAATTGGCTGTTGGTTAATCTGGGCACAACCAGGGTGGTGAGGCCCTGGCACAGGTTGTCCATAGAAGCTGTGGCTGATCCATGCCTGGAAGTGTCCAAGACCAGGTTGGACAGGGTTTGGAGCAACCAGATCTAGTGGCAGATGTCCCTGCCCATGGCAGTGGGGTGGAATGAGATGAGCTTTAAGGTTCCTTCCTTCATGATTTTATGAAAACCTGCTCTCAGAGATGCCAAAGTGACCACATAGTGCTGCTGGCTACAAAAGCAGCCATGAGTGCCACAGAGGACAGCCATGGCAGCATTTCCTTTGCCAGGAAGGAGTATGGAGAGCCCCGGAGGAAAGATCCCTCTGTCTCTACTTCGGACAGAGGTTTAGCACTGGGGAATGTGGTTCTGAACTCCTGCCTGAGTGATGACTTTCAGAGGTGAGCACAGACAGTGCAGCAGTTGATACCTGGCAATTAATTTAATTGATGTTAATACCTCTTAAGTGCAGTAATTGACACAGTTTTAATTACCTTCATCCTCCACTTGTGGGTAAGTTCTTAACCTCAGGTTTATAGCATGCATGGTTAAATTCCAAACCCATAGAACAAACACTGAGGTACACAAGGTCAGAGGAACTTTGCAGCCAGGAATGAACCTGGTCCCCTTGTGCCTCAGCTCCTGCTCCTGCAGTCTGGTGACAAGGGAATGCCCCTTCTCTGGGATGCAGGGAGTCCCCTGTCCTAGCTGATCTGTGCTGCTTGGAGAGGTGATGCTCACAAGGCATCACAGAAGAGTTTGGGTAGGAAGTGACCTTAAAGCTCACCCAGTTCCAACCCCTGCCACAGGCAGAGACACCTTCCAATAAACCAGGTTCCTCCAAACCCCATCCAATTTGGCCTTGAACACTTCCAGTGATGAGGCATCACTCATCACTGCTGTGATGGCCTCTCCTACCCATTGATAATTCACTGAACAAGGCCTCTGCTTAGGGATTTTAATTCCCTGAGATCTAGCTGCAGATCCCTCATTGTCTAGTAGCCCACTGCTCTGCAAATGTACCGATTCCTAGCATTTTTATTGGAACCAGGATGACAAATGCATTTCTTTTCCTTCTTTAAAGCAAATGGGACACAGAGGCTGAAGAGTGAGACCTCACCATGGAAATGGGTGTCTTTTGCCTTAGACTGGTCCACATGAACACCCAGATCCCAGACCACAGCTGGACTCTGGATTCTCACCCCTGCTTGTTTGACAGAGAATTTTAAAAAATACAGTTAAAACAGGCTCTGGATTTTACTGCATCCAGGGTTACAGAGCAGCATTACTGGTCCTGGGCAGGTCACTGCTGAGTAAGAAATGGTAACTTGGAAGAGGTGGGCACAGACACAGCCACAGTTAAAATACTATAGAAGTGGGTTTTTTTCCTTATGCATCATGTTAATTTTTACAGACTTCTTTTGGAAAAGGATGGAGTTGTAGGGGTGCTAAGGTGGTCTTCCACTGCTTGCACCCTACAATCATAGAATCATAGAATGATTTGGGTTGGAAAAGAGCTTCCAGATCAGCAAGTCCAACTGCTCACCCAGCACTGCTGAGGCCACCACTAACCCATGTCCCCACGTGCCACATCCACACGACATCTTCTTTAAAATTGTTCTTCTAGTGGGAAAGGAAACCCAAATTGGCCAGAATCTCAGGCTCACCTTTGCCTCTGATGCTCTCAGAAGGTTCATGACCTCCCCTTCACGGGCGTAATCCAGGGGAGTGTGTCCCATTTCATTCTTCTGCAGGGGGTTGGCACCTGATGGCACAAGAAATGAGTGAGATCAGGAGCTCAGAGCTCAGTCTTGGGGCAGAAGGAGCAGGAAGCACATCCTGTCTGTGTCCCCTCCTAACCTTTGCTCTGGAGGGTGTCTGGATCAGAAAGAGAGAATGTTCAACCAGCGGTTACAAGCATGGATCTCCAGGGAGGAAGAAAAGTGACTGTCACTGCTAACCACTGGCTTGTTTGTGAAGAGCTGCTGAAGGGGGATGAGAGTACACGGTCACCAGAAGGAAATACAGTCTCACAAAAGCACCCACTCTCAGTCCTGTGGGAGCCACATGGGACCATGATAGCTTAAATTGGACACGCTGCCCATGCCAGCTGGAGCTGAAGCTGGAGCTGGCTGTCGCCTGTGAACCAGCTGCCCCACTGAGCCCTGGAGCACTTCTGGGGAAAATGACACATTTCCTTGGAGTTTAATTAAGAAAAACCCAAACAACTCAAAACCAAATCCCAAAGACTGAGCTGGAGTGAGTTGGATGGGCACCCTACAGAAACATATGCACATGGAGAGAGCTCATCCTCCTAGATACCCTGGATAGCAGAACAGCATTCCATGTTGAACTGGTCCAGTTGCAATGATGGGAAGTATATGGATGGAAACTTGGTGACGTCAGGAGACAAGTGTAATGGGCAATACTCAGAGGGGGAAACAAGGTCTCTGGATTCATCTCTGACTCTCAGTATCCCAGGAGCTGTCTCTCAGGCAGAGACTTGTCACTAACACTGGTGCACTCCATGACCCCACTGCAGCTTCTAACCCCAAGAGTTTATGAGAGTGAACCTTCAAATTGATCCCAAAGCCCCCAAACTAGTGCTGAAACTGACCATTCCACTAGTTATCAAGTATTGGAAAGCAGCCTGGTGGAGGAAGAGCCCATAATTGTGCTCAGCAGGTCTGGGATGCTTTCTATCCCAATCCTCCCACTGCAATTCTGTGCAATGTGCTCTTGCCTGAGCAGGGGAGTTGCTCCAGATGACTCCACTGGTGTCCCTTCCAGCCTGAACCATTCTGTGATCCTCCTGGAAACATGGGAGTGAGACAAGTACCTTGGCAGAGGCAGACCAAGCTGCTCCTGTGCCGTGAGACAGCACAAAGCACCCGGAGTGCTCAGTAACGGCGAGCAGCAATCAGAATAGATGAATGAAGTAAGGGGAGTGTGTGGGAGCGGAGCCGGAGAGATTAGCCATTCCTAGGCATTGGCATCAGGGAACTATATTTGCTTACAGAATGAAAAATGTGCTCCATAAACATTCGACATGGACTAATTTCCATGGCAAGCCTTGTCGTCACAAATAAAGAATATGATCAAGACAGGTGAGATTACACACTGCTGGGGCTGGCTGCTCCATATACATTAAAGAGACAGTGCTCCTGTGATCCCCCCACTGCCAAAACCCACCTGGGTCTCTGCAGTGAGCAGTGGGGCATGTTCCTGACTTCTCCAAATGATGACATCCTCGAGGCTAGGCCTGCTCTCATTTCTGATGGAGGGTTTGTTTGGCTTTGCCCTGGATCTATCAATAATGGCTCTCCAATATTGGCCTAATCCCCCTGTTAACGGCTTTGACGACTTGACTAATTGCTGCAATAATTGATAGAACCTGACTCCTACAACTGGTCGATTCCAACCTCGAGTAGCGGCAGCAATAAAATATTATGCTGCCATAAATAACAGTATCACTTGGCTTGCTAATAGAAGGTAGAAGTGGCCACTGGTCTGTCAGTGCCCTGGCTGACCCCACTCCACATCCCCATCTCCTCTCCTGCCCTCTCCCACCCTGTGCCACAGGCTGCAGCAGTATCCAAGGGGATGTCAACCTTCCACGACTTAATAGAAGGCAATTTGTCACCTCCCACTCGCTGTCTGTAGCTGGAGATGGACACCTGGGCAGCACCTCAGGCTGTGTGAGCCCGTCGCCTCCTCCCGCCCTCCATGCTCATATTAGAAGGCCCCGGCTGATAATATTTGATAAATAGTGTGGGGATTCTCTCCCTGCACCCGCTCAGCACTTTGGCGCTGCAGCAGCTGCAGAAGGTCACTCATTGGGGAAATATGTTTCTGTCAGTGGGATCGAAAAAAGTTTAGTGGAGTGACAGGCCTCAATTTTTCAAATTTTATTAACTCTGTCCTCTTAACAATTTGTCTTGAATTCCTTCAGATTCTGGATAACTGTCAATAGAGCTGGCAATGCAGTGGATACTGGTACTTAGGTCCCTCACTGCTGTCAGGATAGGGATGGGGATGGCACGAGTAGGGAGAGATGGCAGGAGGAAAAGGAGAATGCCAAAGGGCACAGACAAAACTGGAGGAGCATCCTAGTAGTGCTCCCTGTGTCCTTGACAGCCCTGAGACCCTGCTCTTGTCACTCCATCCTGTCAGGGCAGAAGAGCAGCAGATCTGAGCCTGCTGCAGCCAGAACAAGATTCACACTTCTAACAGACAGGACAGGGCATGGAGTGGCACTGGAGCCTCATAATGGACAACCAGAGAATGACATTGCTCCAAAGAGCGGACAGATCACAGCTTGAGAAAGCCCTGAGTACTGGAACAAGGAAAGGGCTCTTGAGGACCTTGTTTCATAGCCCAGCCAGGTCGTGTGAAAGCTCCTGCTCCTGGGCATACCCACAGGTAGCCTCCAGCTGAGTGTTTGGGTCCTGAGCTGTTCCCAGGAGTGGATGTGAGGACAGAGAACTGGCATGAGACAGTCCCTGTCCTGGTGCCACTCCAAAGATCCTGCCTGCAAATGAGATGGGCAGCAGCAGTGGCCTGTGGTGACCTGTGTAATGGAAAAACAAGATGCCAAAATCATCAGTGTCTCCTATCTTCCTTCTTTGGTGTCTAGAAGGTACAATATGGTGGAGGTGGCAACTGCGCGCTTGCGCAAGTCTCCAGCACAGAGACAGCACTGCTTTGGTCAGGAAAGTCAGGGAAAGCCATTCTCCCAGTATAAAGCCATTCAACAAGGACAGAATCACAGAACATTTTAGGTATGAAAAGCCCTCTGACAGCATTGAGTCCAACCATTCCCCAGCACTGCCAAGACCACTACTAACCCATGTCCCTAAATGCCACAGCTACGTGGCCATCCCTTTCAGGGATGGGGACTCCGCCACTGCTCTGGGCAGCCTGTGCCAGGGCTGGACAACCCTTTCAGGGTAGGAATTTTTCCTGTATCCAACCTAAACCTCCCCCAGCACAACTTGAGGCCATTTCCTCTGGTCCTATCCATCACTTGTTATCTGGGGGAAGATACCAATCCCCACCTATATAATACAGCCATTGCATAAAGCCACTCTCCCCAGTATAAAGCTGTTCTCCCAGTATGACATAATTCTCCTCGCTATAAAACCATAGAATCACAGAATCACTGACTGGTTTGAGTCCAAAGGGACCATAAACACCATTTATTTCCCAACCCTCCTGCCATGAATATGGATGCCATTCTCCCCAGTATAAAGCCACTGAACCAGTACAAAGCCATTCTCTCCAGTATAAAGCCATTCTCTCCAAAATAAAACCCCAGCACTGAGTCTGTCCTGAGTGGAGGGTCTGAGCACACTTGGCCCCTGGGCAAGACAGGTACAGGCAAGGCCTGGGCATAGGGAGCAGGAATGAACCTGAGGGCACTTCTCTCTGCTCCTCACGGCACTGCCCCCAGAAGTACCTCAAGATCTTTTTGCAGGCTCTGTAAGCACCCCTTGTGCCTAGGTCACTGCCTTGGACCCATCCTATGCTCCAGCACACTGAGGGGACTTGGGGAGCATCCCTTTCCCTGCACCAGACTCTGCTGGATCCAATATCCCAGAAGTGACTGGGAAATAAATTCATTTTTTTGTTGAAGGGAACTAAACTCCAGAAAGAGGAGCTTGGAAGTACCAAAGCCCATGCTGGTCGCTGCTGAGGGTGCTGGAAGTGGACACAATGAGTGACCATCACCCCAGACCAGGATGTCCCCATGTGCCAGATCTACGTATCTGTTAAATCTCTCCAGGGATGGGGACTCCATCACTCCCCTGGGCAGCCTGTGCTGGGGCTGGACAACAGTTTCAGGGGAAGAACTTTATCTAATATTCAACCTAAACTTCCCCTGGTGCAACTTGAGGCCGTTTCTTCTTGTCCTGTCACTTGTTGCCTGGGAGAATCTGGCTACAATCTCCTTTTGAGTAGTAGTAGAGAGTGAGAAGGTCCCTCCTGAACCTCCTTTTCTCCCATGAGGGGCACAAAACTGACCCCAAGATCTGAGGTGCAGCCTCACCAGTGCCTGGTACAGGGATCAGTCACTGTCCTGGTCCTGCTAGCCATCCTATTGGTGACACAAGCCAAGATCCCCTTGGTCTTATTGTCCACCTGGGCACAACATTGCACCTGCACCAGCTCCAGTTCCACCACATCAAGTGCTGCCTAATGCACAGCCCTGGGCTGGCAGCAGCCCTTGCAGAGCTCTAGGGGAACAGGATTGGTGCTCCCTTGGTCCAGTGGCCTCACTCTTAAAGCACAAGAAGCCTTTCCAACCTAAATTTGTCCAACCAGTTTGGATGGGGTTTAGAGCAACCTGGTATAGTGGAAGGTGTCCCTGCCCATGGCAGGGGGTTGGAGCTGGATGAGCTTAAGGTCCTTTCCAATCCAAATAATTCTGTGATTCTGCAAAGGAAGGATTTAGACTTAACTAAGAATCAGACATTTCTGGAGTAGAGTTTACATGGAAACGCAGACACCCAGAGCTCTGAGATGAAGGTCAGATGCTGACAAGGGCAGCTAACAACCACCAAGGAGAGGTCCCCTTGGAGGTGCAGCTTAACCAGTGCTCCCAAACCTTGTGAACCAGACCGAACACAAATCTTTATGTACTTGGACAGCCACAACAGTTATATGTAATGTTCAGGACTGGGATGTGCAAGCTGGAACAGAGGCAGAGGAGGAAACTGGTCTGAGCAGCATGTAAACTGGATTGCAGGTAAGGACTGAGTCCCGCTGGTGGAGCAGTAAGGTCAGGTATTAAAGACTGGAAACAAAAAAAAGGTAAGAAAGGCAATTGTATGAGCCAGTGACACAGGATTTGTACAGAATGAAATGCCCTGACTGAACAGGGAAAATACAGCACAAGGGTCACCCCTTTGAGAGACTGAAGGGCACTGTAACACACTGAAAACTAGCCCAGGGACTGCAAGGGTAAAGAGCACAACACCAATAAATTGTTAAACTGGCGAAAACCAGAAACTAAGAGCTCTGGCAGTCAGAAAGCTCCCAAGACAAGGTGCAAGCCTTAATTCAACCTTGGACAAAGCAAAAGGTTTTCTCTAAAGCTCAGCTCCTAAGCATCACAGTGCAATGGGACACATGTTCATGGCAAACTTCTTCACCAGAAAATCCAGCAAAGAATCCATGGCCAAAGAGCTTTGTTCCACAAGGGAAAAACATGGATCTTGCTAGAAACACAGCAGCAGCCCACCAGCAGGTAACTGTCAGAAACATGGATGTAAAGACTGAAAAAACCCATGATACTTATTAAAGTCCTTATCATAAGAAGAGTTAGGATCTTAGGAATAAACCACGCCATCATCGTTCCAAACCCAGGGAGATGAAGAAAGCCCAATGAAGTGTTTGCTCTGGCAAATTAAATACAAAAAACCCACAGGTAAAAAAGGATTTAAAAGAAGCCCCTGTTTTAGGAATGAAAGCTAGGACCTTTGAGTCTTATCAGAAGCTGGAAGTCAGCCTGATGGGGTGAGTTTCCATAAATGATAAAGGTCAAGGGCAGGCTGGACAGGACTGCAACCTGATCTAGTGAGAGGTGTCCCTGTCCATGGAGAGGGTTTGTAACAAGATGAGCCTGAAGGTTGCTTCCAACCCAAAACTGTTCTCTGATTCTACAGCAAATGGGAAAGCTGCAACAGAAGAAATAGGGAATGAATGAATGAATGAATGAATGAATGAATGAATGAATGAATGTCTTAAATGTGTGCACCTTTCACTCTTACTTTATTGGAACCTGAGTATTAGTCTATGCCTACTTGACAACTGTGTGTGAAAACAATCCACCTGACTCCTGACTCGCTTTGTCAGGTAAGAGAGAGGAAACTACAGAATCATACTCTTCCCATATATCCATCACCCTCCCTCCATATAACCATGTGTGCAGAACTTTTAAGATCATGCCAAACATGATGTCACTATCAAGTTTGTCCCCAGAAACACTTCAGGAGGAATCTATTTATTCCCCTGCCCTAAGGGAAAACTATTCCTAAGTGCTCCAACACAGACAGAAATGTGTTGGCACTTTGGACTCTTATTGCTCTCACCACGGTGGGATGCTGGATGCCTCAATGCTGGGATATGATTGGTTTCTAAATTCCAGTTTCATAGGATTTTAATTACTGGTCTGGCATGGTGGGGAGTGGAACTGGCTGCGGTCAGACGAAGGATCGATATGCCGGCCCAGAACATATTGAGCCTCGGCACTCACAGATGCTATTGCACTATTTAATCATCTTTTGCAAAATTTACAGTGCAACAGAAGGAATCAATACGGAATTTATCACATTCTCTTGTAAATATGAGCATGGAGAGGGAGAGAGGATGTCAGGCACTCTGGCATGACAGCTGGCCTGGGCACCAAACCTCCACAACAGACCACTCAGGACAGATACAATGCCTGTGACTTGCCAAAAAGGGCCCAGCCAACCCCTGGGACTTGCATTCCTGGGGGCAGCTGCATCCACAGTGGCTGCATTTGTATGCTCTGACCTTCTTGCAAGCTAAACCTTGTCCCAGCTACTTTAAAGGAAAAACATGAGGAAGCCACACAGGCTGTGCAGAGCCTTACTCTGCACAGTGTGGTTTACAGAGCCTGTCACAGAGTCATAGAATAGTTTCAGGGAATTTCCTGCGTTGGAAAAGCCCCACCAGACCATCAAGTCCAACCACTCTCCCAGCACTGCCAAGGCCACCACTAACCCATGTCCCCAAGTGCCATACCCACAAGGTTTTTAAATCCCTCCATGGATGGGGACTCCAACACTGCCCTGGGCAGCCTATGCCAAGACTGAACAACCCTTTTGGGGAAGAAATTTTCCCCATATCCAACCTAAACCTCCCCTGGCACAACTTGAGACAGTTTCCTCTCAATCCTACTGCTTGTTACCTGGGAGAAGAGCCCGACCCCCATCTGGCTCCACCCTCCTTTCAGGGAGTTGTAGGGAGGGAGGAGTTCTGCCCTGAGCTCTTGTTTACTCTGGTAACTGCTGACTGCAGCAAAACCTCAATGTCACTTTCTCAGGACGTGTTAAAACCAAAGGTGTCTTCTCTCTGTCACCAGGAACTGGCTGCTGGGGACCTGAAAGTCCGCTACTCTCTAGGGATCTCCTTTACTCTCCCTCTGGAAAAATGGACCCTTTTCATCTGGGATGCAACAGAAAACGCTCCAAGACATATTATACAGTAGTTAATTAGAAATTAATTTGGTTAGAAAAACCCAATTAATTAGAACCTGATTTTTCCAGAGAATACCATAAGCACTTTTGCTTTCTGATGTCCAAAGCCCATCCCTCACAATGCTGGTAATCTTTTTACCCATCACTCACTCACAAGATCTGCAATTACAGTGGGCTGAGGAGAGGAGTGCGCAACATTACAAACAAATGCACTGGGCTAAATTTACCAGCAAATCGAGTTCAGCAGACCAGGTTATTGCAGATTCAGCTAAAATGTTTTCACAAATGTATGTTCATTTCTTCCTCTCTCTCTTTCACATCTAATTAGAGATGAGTGACTCCAAGATTGCTGAAGAGGACCTTTGGACAAGGGCAAGGAGTGACAGGACAAGGGGGAATGGCTTCTCATTGGCAAAGAGCAGGGTTAGATTGGGTGTTAGGAAGAAATTCTTCCCTGTGAGGTTGGTGAAGCCCTGGCACAGCTTGCTCAGAGAGGCTGCCCCATCCCTGGAAATGTTCAAGGCCAGGTTGGATGGGGTTGGAGCAATCTGGATTAGTGGAAGGTCCTCCCATGCCCATGGGAGTGGGGTGGAATGAGAAGAGCTTTAACATCCCTTACAACCCAAACCATTTTGTGATTCTGTGATTCCACTAAGGATGTATTGCAGGAGCCATTTCTAATGCAATAACAGGCTGGTCAGCCTGTGTGCTAGCTCTAGGAGGAACTGGGAGCAGAGGGGATGATTTCTGAAGATGGGAAATAGAAAGCAGAGCAGTCAGGGATGAGGAGAGCACTGGGGAGAATGGGACACATATGGAGCCTGCTCAGGTTTGGCAGGAGGGCGTGTGTTGGTTTCTGCAGTGGGAATAGAGAGAGGGGAGGTCCCACCAACTGGCACGGGTCAGTCTCTGAAAGAAGGAACTCCTCTACTTTTAGGCAAGGGTAGGAAATACCAGCCCCTACCCACCTATGTGCAGCAGCAGAGTAGTGCATTGCCACACAACTCAGTGAAAACAGACTTCCACACGTCAGCAGATGAGAGTTCAGACAACCCCTTGCTACATGGACACACACACACCAAACACAGCCTGAAAAAGCACTTGGAAATGAATTTTGAGATCCCAGAAAAATGGCAGCTGAGCCAGGGAAACTTATCAGGGAAACCTCGCTTCTGCACTTCTTCCTGTGCCTAGTTTCTCAAGTGCATACAGAAGGAAGTGCTTGCAATATTCTGATTTTCCATTTTGTAAGCTCCAACCTAAGACCGTTCCTGCAATATCTTCTGTGCTCTATCTAGCATAACTTTAATTTACTGAAAGGTTACCACAGCTACGGCAACTCTTCCCAGCACAAGGCTGTGAAAGGGAACAGTTTCTCATGCTGGGAGAAGCGTTATTTACCTGCAGGGCAAATCCCTGAGCAGCAGCAGCACTGTCCCTAGCTCTGAATCACAGAATCACAAGATTATTTGGGCTGAACAGACCTTAAAGCCCACCTCATTCCACTCCCTGCCATGGGCAGGGACACCTTCCACAAGACCTGGTTGCTCCTATCCAACCCGGCCTAGATCACTTCCAGGGATGGGGCAGCCACAGCTGCTCGGGCAACCCGTGCCAGGGCCTCACCACCCTCACAGGGAAGAATTTCTTCCCAATATCCAATCTAACCCTGCCCTCTGTCAGTGGAGAGCTGTCCCTCCCTTGTTCTGTGACTCCATGCACTTTATCCAGAGTCCCTCTCCAGCTCTCTTGGAGCCCCTTTAGGTACTGGAAGGTGCTCTAAGGTCTACCTGGAGCCTTCCCTTCTCCAGGGTGAACAATCCCCAGCTCTCTCAGCCTGTCTCCAGAGCAGAGGGGTTCCAGCCTTCAAACAATCTCCATGACTTGCTCTGGACATATGAATCAGTGTCTGCCTGATCTCCTCTGGCTCCCTGCATTTCAGCGACAGGTTCTGGAAAAGAACCATTTGTATAAAGGTGGTTGATGTTGGCTATGCTCCATGGCAGGGTTACACCATTGCCAGAAAGCAGCACCTTTTAATACTGGCTATTTCACTTAAATACTGACATAATAAAAGCTCCCTCTAAAACAAGGAAACTTCTGTCTCTAGTGAGCTGCTGACCCTGCCTGCCTTCCTCTGAGCCAAACACAAAGTCCCTGGAATCAATTGTGCCTGCAGTAGCAACTGGTACACTCTGTGGATGTGAGTGCTCACCCACCCCTTCCCCAAACACCGATATTTATGGTGTTGCCTCAGGTCAGGGGACTGTGAAATGTCACCAACAACTGCCCAAAAGGACAACAGAGCCGCCACGTCGTCTCGCGGTCTGCTGGGCACACACATGCTGACCACAGGGCTATAAGGTCCTGGAGGGGTCAAGCGAGTCACTGAATGGGCCACAAAAGGCTAGGGATGTGGGGTGAGGGGCAAGTGCAGAGGGCTTCCCTTAAAAAACAACAGGGGGGTAGGGAAGTGGTTGGAGCAGAGAGGGGCTGGGCGGTTAATGGCTTTGGCCTGAGGGCAGGGCACCAGCAAGGGAAGTTAGAGGGAGAGTAAATGGAGAGTTAGTAAAAGGCAGGTGTAGGGAGAGATCAAGGGGAGTCTGTTCCATGTCAGCAACCAGGAGCCACCCTGTGTGCGATGTCAATGGCATTACCCTCACAAAGGGCTGAACGGTGTTCGATCTCCACACCAAGACCCTTGGCCATGTATTCATCCCAGATTACACTGACAAGGAGGCAGGGATCCTCTGCTTTGTTATCGTACGGAACCAGGAGGAGGGGAATGCGCCCAGTGAATGCCCTGAAATTCTCCTATCATGTGCCCATCAGAAAATCCAACCCCAGCACCCAAAACTTGCTGAAAGGGCAGGGAAGGGTCTGCTGTCACCCCAGCACCTCAGAGTACACCTGAGAGAAAGGTGAAGCTTATTACATTTAGCAAATAATCCTCATAAATCTGCATCCTAACCATGACTGCAAAGGGTAAGTGGTTATTGTGGACGGTGAAGAGGGATTAATCCAAGGAACACTGTGAACTCAGCCTTGGGATTCTATCAAGGCTTCAATAGGATCTTTCACATCATCACCAAATGGAGATTCCCACTGGTGGGTTGCTGTTTCCAGGATCTGAGCAGTGGGACATGCTCTGCAAGACAAGGATTTCCGCTTGGAAATGAACTCTTAGTGTAGGCTCTTGAGCAGGATCCAGATGGATTTCTGTGGGGCTGGACTAAGAACGGAACTGTGATGAGTGACCGCCACATTTTCTGGCTAAGTTCTGAATTTTCACTTTGATTTCACACAATCCTTCCATTTGTACCCAAACAAACACAGTCCCACAGATTGTTAAATGCTTTTTTTTTCTGAGATCCAAGTGAGTTCTTTCAAGCTGATACACTTTGCTACAAACAAAGAACTCTCTGTGGGCACCAGGCAGAGAAAGGGCCATTCACATGGATGGCAGTGGCTCCAGGACAGACATGGCAACATCTCTGGAACAAAAAGAACAGTTGCCTCTGTGAAGTGAAGCCTGGATTGGAACAGTACTTAGAGAGCTAAGCAGGGCACAACTGGAGAAATAAGGTAGCCTTACTCCTTACAATGATTTATTCAGGATGGAAAAATTCTTAAGTGCCAACTTCAGTTATTTGCACCCGTCTTTTACCTGTACTTAGGGTAACCAAGAAGCTGCCTTGGTATTTTCAATCAACTGGTAATATGTGTCATGCAAGGAGGCTTTCCAAGGCAGAAATGACAAGCAGGTATCTTTCTAGAAAATGCTATTCCAGGTGATTCTGCCCTTCTGCCCCACTCAGATGAGACCCCACCCGCAGTGCTGCCTCCAGCTCTGGGGTCCAACATCAGAAGGACCTAGAACTGCTGGAGTGAGTCCAGAGGAGGCGGCAGAGGTGCTTCAAGCACTGAAGCCCCTCTGCTTCAGAGACAGGCTGGGAGACCTGGGAGTGGTCAGCCCAAACCATTCTGTGATTCTATGATTCACACTATGACATATGTGAAACATCCTCCAGCCTCAAGAAGTAGAGTCTCTCTGCACAGATCTGTTCCCAATACTGCTGTGACAAGGACTTTTCTAGCACTTCAACCCCAATGCCACTCTCTTTAACACCCCAGAGCCCCCTGCACTCTCCCACAAAGCTCTTCCAGGTCAGTGCATTCACAACCCGTTGCGCAAGCAGGTAAAGCCCACTCCGCTCTGCTCCGTTTCATTCCAACTGTGGGCAACCCTGTCCACAACTATGAGATCCCAGAGGTCTTGTTGGAGCAGTTCCTTCTGACTGCCAGTGCCCATGGCCAAGTGACCACTGAGCATGAGCTGTTGGCCTGTTGGAATCCAAGGTACAGAAAACCTTCAAGGCCTTGGGCCTGCTCGCTCTGAGTTTGAAATGTGTACTAGATTTGATCTAAAGCCATGGGAAAAGCTTCCAAACTTAGTAACCTATAGTAAAGATTTTGGTCTGTAGAGGGTTTTGCAGTGTGAAGTTTAGATATAGAAGTAGTTACAGAATAAAGTAAAAAGTTTAGGGTGTAGTGTGTACAGTAAAGTAATAGAGAACTGTGGGTCAGTAGATGATTGGATGAAAAATTCTGCAATATGGCAAACATGTAATACAGATGTGATTAACTACTGGTGTAAAAAGAGAAATATATGTATGTGGCAATTATCTATTAGCCAATTAACCTTTAAGAGACCTTGTAACCTACAATCTTGTGACCGTTTTGCACACTATGGCTGACTTCTGCAGTCCTCTGTGAAAGCGTTCTCACGACTCTTGGAGACTGTAGCAGTAAATAACACTTAAAACATAGCAGAGTGAACTTATCTCTGACCCTATGATCCCAGTATTGGCCCATGCAACACACATGCTGTAAGTCATATGCTCTGGGACCATGCCAGGTTCTGTGTCCATGCAATGCCCACATGTGCTATGAACACAGAGGGGGGGCTTCTATGTCAGAAAAATGCGATGGACTCTGCTTAGGCCAGTATTTTTGTCTGAAGACACCATGTCCACACAGTCCCACAGCTTCCTGGGCAGCTGCCTGCTTTTTCAGGTCTCTTCCCTGCTAGG
This sequence comes from Chaetops frenatus, assembly GCA_013400775.1. Classification (NCBI taxonomy): domain Eukaryota; kingdom Metazoa; phylum Chordata; class Aves; order Passeriformes; family Picathartidae; genus Chaetops; species Chaetops frenatus. The sequence goes on from VZTR01033152.1 coordinate 48,438, forward strand.
AATCCTTCCTATGCAATACATTTTCTTTTATTGGCTCCTTTGTTTCTGGGTTGATAAATGGCCAGGAGCTGGAGTTCTGGTATCTGTAAGGCTCCCAGAGAAACCCTGACCTGGAGTTCAGTGCTACAGAACATCATCCTTTCACTCTTATATTTCTATTTCTGAAAGACAACAAGCACATAGTACAGATGAATATCAAGGTTCCATGTTGCAACTATTCTTTTTCCTCATCCCGTCTGGGGATGTTTAGCCATCACAGATGCTACTTTCCATTATCTTTTTAGCTGCTTTCTTAAGGAATGAACCTTGTGATAGCATGCCACACCATTACATACTAGTCTGCTTCCCTAGAATTAACTTCTGAGATGCCTACACCATGGAGTTTAAAACATTCCTCAAATCTTTGCAAAAATCAGCATCTGGCCAGCCAGGCCCTAGTGAGCCTGTCTGTGGTAGGGCCAGGCTGGAACAGGTGGCCACTTGATGTTTCACCTGGCAGAGGCTGCTGACAGCATACAACTGAGGCAGGCACAGCATTGCAGTGGCTGGCTCATCTCCAGGTGACTTTGGGGACATGGCAGGAGGAGAGCTCTTGAAATTGCTGGAGGAGAAGGAATGCTGGGGACAAAGGACATCACATCTGGAGGAAAGCAGAACTATGGGCCAGCTAGGTGGTCTGAGGAACAAGGTAAAAGCACTGTGCAGGTGTAGGTACACACTAAGCAGATGCCAGCTCTGGAGAGCAGCACAACAGTCACAAATATCCCAGAAGGAACAGCAGGAGGGTACAAATAAAAATTGTTGTCATGGCAGCACATTCCTATTCTGTTGGCTAAATGCATCTACTCCACTAGTGCTGATAAGCTTTTTCCCCACGAAGACAGTTGAGCACTGAACAGGCTGCCCAGGTGAGTATACAAGAGATGACAGTGAAGCAGGCTCCATGAGGAGAAGGGCCCTGTGATTTAACCAGGAGGACAAGTAACTGCATAAGCTAATTCCTACCAATTCTCACAAGAGCTGCATTGTGCCAGTGCCAGCAGTACTTGAGCATCCACCATTTCATTTGGGTACCAGCAGCTATCCTGTGCCTTGTCTACAGAGCAGATCTGTTCCTGCTATAGCGGGGACTCTTCCATTCCACAAAGGGAAATGAGAGATATGACAGATGACCTGAGTAAATACTGCAGGAGGGAAATGATCAAAACACTAAGCAGACACCAGTGGGGGCACATGGGGCACACAGTCCAGTTATGGGGCTCCCAATAGCAGAAGGGTGTGAAGCTGGAGAGAGGACAGAGGAGGCCAGAGAACCTCTCCAAAGGCTTAAGTACCTCTGCTCTGGAGACAGGCTGAGAGAGTGGGGGGTGTTGAGCTGGCAGAGAGAAGGCTCCAGGGAGACTTTAGAGCCCCTGCCAGTGTCTAAAGGGGCTCCAAGAGAGCTGGAGAAGGACTTTGGACAAGGGCCTGGAGTGACAGGATAAGGGGAAGTGGCTTCCCACTGACAGAGGGCAGAGTTATACAGGATATTGGGAAGAAATTAATCCTTGTGAGGATGGTAAAGCCCTGGCACAGGCTGCCCAGAGAAGATGTGATTGCCCCAATCTTGGAAGTGTTCCAGGTTGGATTGGATGGATCTTGAAGCAACCTGGTCTAGTGAAACATGTCCCATGGCAGAGGGTTAGAATTGGATGATCTTTGAGGTTCCTTCCAACACAAACCATTCCAGGATTCTATGGTTCTCTGGCTGCTGAACTGCAGGAGGAAAGGGAAAACTCAATGATTCAGGTGAGAAGAGCCACCAAAACCACATAAGAAAGAAACACTGGAAATGAATGGGAACACAGAAACGAAAAAGTAAAGAGATGAAAGCAAACAGCAAATCACACCAAATTGTGACAGTGAGAGGTGTGGTCTGTGTCTGAATCTGACATTCTGTGGGATGGGCTGACTCAGAAGTGCTCCTGCCCCATGGGCTGGGTGGAACTACAAAACTCACCTGCATCCAGCAGCAGTTTGACTGTCAGGTAGTCATCAGCGAGAACTGCGTAGTGTAGAGCCGTGCAGCCCTTGAAGTTGGCTCGGATGTTGAGACGGTTGTTGAAGTCATCCTCCCGGGTGACAAGGACTGCAGGGGACAAAGAGTGAAAGCTCAGCCAACTGAGATAATTACAGAACTGCTCGTCTGGATGTGCAGCAGCAGCATGGACCCACCACCCCTCACCAGGCAGGAAACTTCTTAAGGGCTTTGTCGCCTTTTCCAGGACCACCAGGATGCCAGTGGGGATTTCTGGTGGCCATTGTCCCCACTGCACTGAGCAGCAGCAGAGATAAAGACAACATGGTTTCCATGTATCCCAGTGACTGCCTACACAGCACCCAGGCAGAGGAGGAGGTGGGTGGAAGACACCGGAGCAAAGACCTCAGCCTTTTCCCAACCACTTATTGTAGGATAACAAGATGGCTTGACTTGGAAGGGACCTTAAAGCTCATCTGGTTCTACACCTGTCACGGAAGGTGACACCTTCCGTGACACCAGGCTGCTCCAAGCTCTGTCCAGCCTGGCCTTGAACACTTTCAGGGATGGGGCAGCCACAGCTTCTCTGGGCAACCTGTGCAGAATTTCTTCCCAGTATCTAATCTAAATAAAGATTTTAGCAAATAGAAGGGAAACTGTGACAGGAAAGAAAGCTGCCCCACTATGGCTTGACCTTCAAGCAAATTCCTTGGCATGGCTCTGCAGGAAGGGTCTGCAGCACCCCTGCTCTCCTGTAGGTGGTCTAAGCGTCAGGCTTTAGAAAACCTGGATTTTAAGCTCTTTGCTTTAGTCATCAGCAAAAAAAATAAGAGAGAGTGACTTTTTACAGGGGCAGATAGTGACAGGACATGTAGGAATGGCTTCAAACTGACAGTGGGCAGAGTAAAAATAAATATTGGGAAGAAATTCTTCCCTGTGAGGGTGATGAGGCAATGGCACAGGTTGCCCAGAGGAATCCCCATAAATACCCTGCCCCACCATGGAGCATGAGTGATGGTGGGCCTGGCGTGTGCTGTCTCCATTCAAATGAACACCATCCACCTGGTGGGCCAAATTGTGCCCCTGGAGGTGTGTCCAGCTCCTTGGTGAAAGGGTCTGCACCCAAAAGTCAGCAGACCCAGATTCAGGACCGGGAGAGCTTCCAAGTGCTCTGAGCACCTTATACTGTGCAGAGCTGGAAAGCAGGTGGGCTGCAGGGACTTCGTCATGGTCCCTCCTAAGAGCTATCAAAAGATTTCCAGGAGATTTGAAGAGTTCAGAAGAGAGAAACACTGTGATGAATACCTGATGCTGTCCGAGCCCAGCATCTCCACTAATGAACCACAGTCCCTCCAGGAAGATCAATTAATGCCCTGGCTCCTTTCCTTCCCTGGGTCCGTTCTCCAAGCACACAGGGTGAGTATGTATATTTATTTATTTGTCGTCATTTCCTACCCAGGGAGGAGCAGGATAATGAACTGCGTGCGTCAGGGAAGATGAATCTGAGATACTAGGGAGCAGCGCAGTAAAGAGATTAAAGTGTTATTATTGTTGGTTTTTTTCCCCCATGGTCCGTTGTGACAGCTCGGCCGTCATCTGTAAAAAATGTCTCTGAGAGAGATAATCATCGGAAACTCAATAAAGCGTCAGGGGAAGCCTCGTCCACCATCCATCACTGGGTGCCTGGAAATTTTCAGCCCTCTGTCTCCCTTCCTGCCATCCATATAAATGTCTGTAATATATTTTGTGCAGTGGTTGTGGAGCACACCCTCTCGATTTGGATGTTTTTATGAAAAAATATTTATACACGAAATATGTAAATGTCTAAAAAAAAAAGCAAAAAACAAAGGCAGTTTCTCTCTCTCTTTTTAAAAACGCAACTGAATTTATTCTTTTTAATAAAACATGTCAACCAAAGAATTAATGCAACTTCTCATGGAGTGGCCTTATCTTTTCTTCACCCCAAAATATATAACATTAGAGAGGGATGAATGCAGACAAAAACAATTAACTTTGTTGGTTGATATACTTTATCTTAAATAAAGTCTATGTACATGCATTATGTATTGGCATTCTATTGCTCATTTTTTAATGTAGTTTCATACATTTTACATTCCCTGCTATAGGGATGTGATCTATGTACGCTCCCTCTCCCATCAAGGAGTAGGTCTGCTGCACGGGTGGGTCAGAGGGAGGGATGAGAGCAGGGAGCTTTCAGAAATACAGAATAACACCCTGCCAAAGCTGTCGCCTCACTGTTCCATCTTCTTAACTCACCCTGTGCTTTATGAAAGGTTCAAATATTACACCTTCATTAGGCTTTCACAGAGCTGTCGCCTCTTAGCACTGAGTCAAAAGCACAGACAGGCCCATGGATAATGTCACCGTGCCTCCACAGCATCCATGGTGTGGCTGCAGGACAAGGGAAGTGACCCTGTGCTGGGCACTGCCGAGGCCACACCTGGGCTCAGCTCTGGGTCCCTCACACCAAGGACATTGAAGCGCTGGAGCGTGTCCAGAGAAGGGCAATAGAGCTGTGGAATGATGTGGAGCAGGAGTCTGGCGAGGAGTTGCTGAGGGAGCTGAGGGGGCTCAGCCTGGAGAAAAAGAGGCTCAAGGGGGACTTTCTCACTCTCCTCAACTCTCTGACAGGAAAGTCGAGCCAGGTGGGTGTCAGGCTCTTCTCTCAGGGAACAAGGGACAGGACAAGAGGAAATGTCCTCAAGCTGTGCCAGGGGAGGTTCAGGGTGGATATTGGGAAAAATTTCTTCATGGAAAGGGTTGTTAAGCCCTGGCACCATCTGCTTATCCCTGGAGGGATTTAAAAGTCATGTGGATGTGGCACTTGGAGACATGGTTTAGTGGTGACCTCAGCAGTGCTGGGAGAATGGTTGGACTCTATGGTCTGGAAGGGCTTTTCCAACCAAAATGACTCCATGATTCTACTCTATGACTTTATGACTAAGGCTCTGCAAACCATGCTGTGCAGACTGAGGCTCTGGACAAACTGTGTGGCTTCCTCCCATTTTCCACTGAGAGCAGCTGGGACAAAGTTTAACTTCCAAGCAGGCCAGAGCACACAAAAGCAGCCACTGTGGATGCAGCTGTACCTGGGAATGCAAGTCCCAGTGGCTGGCTGGGCTTTGGCATGGCAAGGGGGATGTCTGGGAAACATCCCCTGGTCTGCCAGCTCAGAGGTGAGGTTGGCAGGCCAGCACGGTGGTTGAATGGAGAAAAGGCTTCTGGAATGGGGAAAGAAAGACAAGGACATTTTAAGGGGGTTGAGTCCTACTCTCATTCCTGCCAGAGTGGGGAACAGAAGAATCTCTGAACACGCAGCTGGCTGCTCCAAAGCACAGCTGGGCACCAAAAATCCGAACATATCCCAATAATCACAAACCCAAGAAAATTTTACCACCATTTATTGTCATAAAAAGTGGAAACAGTCTGGGAAATTTAAATAGGTCTGAATAAGCAAAGCAGGTGTCTGAGAAACCTGGCCTAGTGGAAGCTATCTGTACCATGGCAGGGGTTGGACTGGACGGGCTTTAAAGGTCCCTTCCCACCCAAACCATGCCATAATTCTATGATTTGGAGTCTGCATCAACATCCCAGTGATGAGGATAATGAAGGGGTGAGAGCGGAAAATGAGATCTGCCAAGAATATTCATAATGCGATGACGTGACTCAGCAGAAAATGACCTTGTTTTCATGGAAAGGCTTCTAGGGCTGAGAGCTGGTACTGATGCCTGCCCAAACCCAACAGTAGTCACTGCAACCACTTACATCATTCGGCTTTATTTCAGTTGGCCAAGTCCTTCTGCATTTTACAGCTCCTGATAAGATTTGGATTAAGGCTGCTGGTGGCATACACTGCATTGAATCCTTCTCTTCCCCCAGGATGTGGCTGCATGTGGGTCAATGGAATGATGTTCCTATCTATGACTTTCTATTATGCTCTGACTATGTAAAACCAGTTTACCTCTGGTAAATTGAAGGATTGCTTCTATATAATATGTACATAAGGTTTCTTTCCTCTTCAGACACACATTCACCCAAGTACCATCAATTACTTTGCGTTTAAATAAAAGAAAATGAAACAAGCTCTAAAAAAATCCCATTAGGTCAGATCAGGAAACAAAATTTTGGGACCTGAAAAGCAAATCTCAGTAGCTACACATAAACCATCTTACCTTCCAAGGAATGGAGGCCTTTTTCTTTGGCAATCTCATACACACTGCTGAAATCATCCCCAAGGTTTGGATCTGCATTTGCTGTGAGCAGAGCCTTTACCACACTGTTACAAAACAGAAGGAAAGTAAGGCAGAAGTAGTAGATGAGGCATTGAAGCCCTTCAGAGACTCAGAAAGCCCTCCTCAAATATTCCTGGGAATGTAAGCATTCCAGGGAAGTTAACCCACAACCAAAACTGAACATTTCAACAAATAGAGCTCCACCAGCATATGCTAAAATGAATGAGATGGGGGAGGCATTGGAGGAAGGGGTGACACTGTAGAGATATGCAATCCTGAGGAGACATGCACAGAACATGCTCCTAGCACAAGGCATATTGCTAGACACAGACCTTGGCTCCAAGGTCATCCTGTGCCTGCAAAAAGGAAGATTATTGTAACACTCCACAGATTAAGAGAAGCAAAACCACATTGCTTTTGGGAGGCAACTGTACAGCACCTGCACCTCTGATACTAAAGGTGCCTACCTTTACCTATCCTACCACAAGAAGTGCAAACAATTTCCACAGCAAGCAGTTCAGAGGAGGCTCTGAAGGTAATCAGAGGGCTGGAGCACCTCTGCTCTGGAAGACAGATTGAGAGAGTTGGAGGTGTTGAGCCTGGAGAAGAGTAGGCTTCAGGGAGATCTCTGAGCCCCTTAGGGTCTAAAGGGGCTCCAGAAGTCCTGGAGAGGGACTTTAGACAAGGGCCTGGAGTGATAGGACAAGGGGAATGGCTAACAGCTGACAGATGGAAGGGTTAAATTGGATATTGGGAAGAAATTCCTCCCTGTGAGGGTGGTGAGGCCCTGGCAGAGGTTGCCCAGAGAAGCTGTGGCTGTCCCATCCCTGAGAGTGATCCAGGCCAGACTGGGGCTTGGAGCAACCTGAAATAGCAGCAGGTGTCCCTGCCCATGGCAGGAGGTGGAATAACATGGTCTTTAAGACTCATTCAGCCCAAACAATCCTGTGATTCTGTGATTCTACGACTTGAACTTCACAGCCCTTTTAGACACTGGATGGGGGCCTGAGGTGTCCCTGAAGCCTTCCCTTCTCCAGGATGAACACTCCTGGCTCTCCCAGCCTGTCTCCAGAGCAGAGGTGCTCCAGACCTTGGAGCATCTCCTTGCATCTGCTGGACTAACTCCAGCAGCTTCCTATGCTTCTGATGTTGGACCCCAGGGCCAGCTCTGCAGGCGGGGTCTCATTGGAGTGGAGCAGGGGTCAGAAGCTTCTCCCTTGCCCTGCTGCCCATGGAGCTGGGGATCAGTCCAGGACATGCTGGATTTTAGGCTGCCAGCAAATGTTGCACATTATGAACATGCTGCAGCAGGAAAAAACACACGGGACACACTGCCCAGGCAGTTTTGGTGTAGAAGTCCTCACTCTCTGCTTCTGAATCCAAACAATCATCAGGCCAGAATTAGATTTCTCACTCCTTCTGAAAGCAGCTTGAAGCCAGTTAATTCTTAATTTTTTTTCAAGCATGCAGTCTTCCCATGACAACTAGACAGTAACTCATTTGTTAGCATTCATCACCAGTGACATGGCTCAGAGGCTGACAGTGATGTGCGCCGCAGCGTGACATGTACCTGCAGGCTGTGCCTTGTCAAGTCACATCTGGAATTTAACTTAAGCTCCTCTTCCATTTACCCTATAAATGCATTAGCAGAATCAAAGGTGGTTATTTTATTATTTGAGCATGGTATAACAGAGGCTGGCTCCTTACCAGCACTGGTGTGCTCTTCATCATGTACAGAGTCACCTCTGGTGAGCATAGCACCAGGATTGGGGGCAGGAAATAGAATCATGGAATTGTTTAGGTTGGAAAAGCCCTCTAAGACCACGGAGTCCAACTGTTCCCCCAGCACTGTCAAGGCCACTGATGCCCAGAAAATAGAACAGATCTTCCCAACAATGTTAGAGTGAATATAAAAGCAAATCTTTACTTGAAAGCTTTCAGGTACACAATGTGGCAAAAATTGCACATTTGCACAAAAATTGTGGTATAGTAATTCTACAATTTTTATAAGTTTAGTTGATTAGTTTACTCATCATATACTGTCCAATTAAAAGGTTAGTTGGCTATGTAATAATTTCTGGGGTCTTGCTCCACTGGAAGCAGTCTAGAGGTCTCTTTTTTTATGTCTGGTCCAGATTCTGGTTGAAAAACAGAATATCCTTGTAGGTGGTTCTCTTCTTGGGGTAAGATTAAACAATACTTAGGAATGTGTTTATAAGGTTAACTTATTGTTCCTAAATGTAGGGAGGAAAGATAGGAAAAGTACTAGAAACTAAAGCTATGTTTAATAATCTACAAAGCTACAAATATATGAAAAATATAAAAAGCTAAAAATCTTAGGCATCATTCCCCAATAAACTACATCCTCATGTCAAACATCCAAATGTTTTTAATCCCTCCAGGAATGGGAACTTCACCACTGCCCTGGGCAGACTGTACCAGAGCTGGACAAACCTTTTGGGGAAGAAATTTTCTGAATATCAAACCTAAACTTCCCTTGGTGCAACTTGAGGCTGTTTCCTCTTGTCCTGTCACTCGTTACCTGGGAGAAGAGACTGACCCCCACTTGGCTCCACTCTCCTTTCAAGCCATCCCTGTAAGCATATAGAGCTCATTTACATCTGTACTCCATTTATATCCATATTTCATTTATATCCATATTTCAGCAATGTTGTTTGTTCTGTAATATTTAGGTTGAGAGGTTCTGGCTCTTATTCTGCAAACAGCAGTTTCCATTTATGACCCTTCCCCTTTTCAGTCATCAGGAGCATGCTACAATGCACAGGTTCTTGAATGGATCAAATTGAACAGCCATGACCACATTAGATACCTGATGGCTTAGAACAGGCACTAAGGATGGGCATCATAAAAACCTCAAATACTTTGGGTTAGACAGGGACCTTAAAGCTCATCTTATTTCAACCCCCACTGCCATGGGCAGGGACACCTTCAACTAGACCAGGTTGCTCCAAGATCCATCCAATCCAACCTGGAACACTTCCAGGATTGGGGCAGTCACATCTTCTCTGGGCAACTTGTGCCAGGGCCTTACCATCCTCACAAGGATTAATTTCTTCCCAATATCCCATATAACTCTGCCCTCTGTCAGTGGGAAGCCATTGCCCCTTGTTCTGTCACTCCATGCCCTTGTCCAAAGTCCCTCTCCAGCTCCCTTGGAGCCCCTTTAGACACTGGCAGGGGCTCTAAAGTCTCCCTGGAGCCTTCTCTTTGCCAGGCTGAACAGCCCCACCTCTCCCAGCCTGTCTCCAGCCCCTGGAGCATCTCCATGGCCTCCCGTGTACTCGCTTCAACAGGTTGATATCTTTCTTGATGGTGGATCATCTCACCTACTTTCAGACATCAGCAGTGGAAGCCATGAAGCCTGGAGCAGTCTCTCATCACTGATGTGCTCACTCTCTACCACACAGATCTCTTCAACAAGCCTGAGTTTTCTCTCAGTTCACTAAGTAGTTTTGATCTTGTTTGAAGGGTCAGTGTGTGAGATAACCCATGATCTTCAGTACAGTTCCAGCGAGACATAATCTCACTGTCTCATCCTCAGGCCTCTATGGTGGTGCACCCCCTGCCCCGCCCCCTGGCCACACTAAGATCTGAGAACAGACAATGTGATGCCAGGGAAAAGACACTGATCCAGATACCTGCTCCATGTTCAGAGGAGACATGTCTTCACTGTCTTGCTACACTGCTCCTTAAGGCCACATCAGTGAGAACATCCCATGTAGGAGTGCTACCACAAGCCTATAGATCCTTCTGGAGCACCTTAGGAGCACTGATATGGCACGGGGCACAAAATACATCCTGAAATTCCTTTAGCATCTCTAGGAAGGGCTGCTCAGCACTCCTAGCTCCACTCCCACCTCTGTTTCAGAACTCGGACCTTTACCACTGCCCTCTATGGCTGCAGCAAATGCAAAACAAGGGAGTAGTCTGGCTGCAATAAAAGCCCCACGAGGCCAAGTGCATGGCCTTGAACATGCAGAATAGATGTAGTCACAGGCCACCAGCCCAGGCTCTCCCACCGCTGGTCATGAGGTCATCAGACCTACCCTCAGCATCTGTCTGGCACTGTGCCATCTGTCAAAGACTGTGGAACAGAGGGAGATGCACCACATCCAGTCTTTCTAGTTGGGAAAGCTTTAGCACAGGTCACTGATCTGTGCAAAGTTCTTCTGGAAGATCCAGTGCTGGATTCCTCTGGAAACATCCTGATCTCCAGTACCTGGTGCCACTGTGGTCAACCCAGTCATCAAGAGAACTGCATCAAAGGCCTTGAAGAGGAGGTCCCCATGAAAGCAGGAGGTGCAGGATGGAAGATGGGAGGGAACGTTCGGTCCTGTTGTTTTATGGAACCTGTATTGACAACCTCCATGCTGCTACAAATGGACATCTACCTACTGAACAGACACATCATAGAATCATGGAATCACAGCTTTTAAATCCCTCCAGGGAGGGGGACTTCACCACTGCCCTGGGCAGCCTATGACAGGGCTGGACAACTCCTTCAGGCAAGAAATTATGTGCTGCAATTAAGCCTTTGATAATCTTGTCCTAGCAGCTGACTTAGTGTGATCCTTGCAATCAGGGCTTCCAGCATCCCCACCAGGCAGCTGAACCTCACAGATCACTCAAGTCTTTGGAACCACGGGTTCTGATATGGTCAAACCACCCTTCTGGGACTCCATTCTCATGGCTATCACCACCAAAGAGATCCCTCCACTTCAATTTCAGCTCACAGGCTATGCTATACCTTCAGGTCCCTGAATCTGCCTCATTTTAAGGGAAATTATCCCAAGCCCCAGTGCAGGACTTTAATCCACAACATTGTGGCCCATGAGTGAGCTACAGGTACTGAGTGAGTCATATAGTAAAACAGGATGACTTGTCATTTTCTCAATAACTCCATCCCTCTGCCTTTCCTGCCCTCAGTGACTACATTGAAATGAGTGTTCTTCCCAGGTACTCCATCAGATACCACCTCGATGTGCTCTCAGATACTAAGGAAGCCCTGTCCTTTTCATTCACTGCCTACACATTCAGCATTCTTCTCTGGAAAGTGACCTATGGTGAGAAGCTGAGCAGAGGACCACAGCTGCTAGATGCAAGGTGGTCTGAGAGTGATGCAGCAGGTGATGGTGGCAGAACTGCTCTGCTCTCCCTGTGAATTACCCTCTGCACCATATTCCCTGTGGTAAGAAACATTTCCATAGCTCTTATGATGGCTGGGAGGCTCAAGTTTAATAATAAGCACTGATATAATCACTTCCTGGCAAAATCTGCTGTGCCAAAATCCTGGCACTCATCTAATAAAAACACATCACACATCCAGCCTTCCCTTCCAATCATCTTTCAATCTCATCTCCTGCTTTTGGGATGTGCGGCCCCTCCAGGCACTTCTCCATCAGTTAGATGTTCCTGGAATCACAGCTATTGATTGTACCTATCCAATTTGCAGGTAATGGGACATTCAAGCAAATTACCCTGTAGGAAAGGTAACAGTGCCATGAAAATGCAAAGGAACTGTACTGAGGAGAGCAAAGCAAGTGAAATGTCCCTGGAAAAAAAAAAGGAAGGTACTTGCAAAATCAGGTGATTAAATGGGCTCCAAGGGAGCTGGAGGGAGACTTTGGACAAGGGCCTGGAGTGACAGGACAAGGGGGAATGACTTCAAAGTGACAGAGAACAGGGTTATATGGAATATTGGAAAGAAATTCTTCCTTGTGAGAGGGGTGAGGCCCTGGCACAGGTTGCCTACAGAAGCTGTGACTGCCCCATCCCTGGAAGTGTTCGAGGTCTGGCTGGATGGATCTTGGAGCAACCAGGTCTAGTGAAAGGTGTCCCTGCCCATGGCAGGGGGATTGGAACGACATGAGCTTTAAGGCCCTTCCAAACCCAAACCATCCCATGATGAGTGAGTTTCAAATGAGGGATTCTCTAGCCCATACATATTTTGTGTTCCTCCTCTTGCTGTGAGGCACTGGGACAGATCCTAAAAGGAGTGGGATACCACTGTCCAGCTGGGCCGCTCCAGCTTCCCTCCATAACTCACCTGTGCTCAACAGCCTCAACAAGCTGAGTTTTAATTTGCTGATCAAGTTTTGATTGGATTAGAGGCAGAGCCTATTCATCAGCATGAATATAAATCTAAATTGACCCTGGTGATGACTCAGAGGGCAATGCTGAGCTAGAGTTGGCTAGGCAGTTCAATCGATTGGGGAAAGTGCTTTCTTCTTGTAATGGCTGGACTAGCATATTGTTCAATAAATAAATACATATATACAATACAAGGGGTGGGGAAATCAATAGTGAGATGGTGGGAGGTGGCTGGGGCTGCGTCAAGAGAGACGTTGTGCCTGGACCAAGGCGCCAGCAGCTGGGGTTGGTGAACCAAGAAGCCTGGTGATCCCCATGACCGTGTGTTATCAGCACAATGCAAACGCCTGGGTGGGTTTTGATATGCGGCTGCCCTGAGCTCTGGCAGGAGCCACATGTCCTGCCAGACACAAAGAAGATCCTTGTGTGGTTATATCTTAACTGAGTATAACTCAGCACAGCAGGAGGGCTGGGAGGAACTGCTGCTCTGATGAGGCTAAATGTGGATGTGTGCCTTCCCAGGAGCATGTTTACATGTACCCATGGCACAGAAAGCCAGGCAGCCGCAGCAATCCCTCGTGCTGTGATGTCTTATTATTAACCCAGATGAAAGTGATTGACTCCTCAAAAAGGGATAAAAAGGGATTATTTTATTATGAAAAAAAGGGGGAAAAGAATCTTGAAGGGTGGTAATTGTTATATTGTTCAGTTTTCTTTAAGAGTGTGACTTGGGTGAATCATCTTTCAGAGGCACGGTGAAGGCACACAAGGGAGCTGAGGAGTGTTAGAAGCCCTGCTCCCTGCCTGGAGCAGTAAGAAAATGTGAAGAGAAGCCATTTCTGTGGCTTGGAGAGGTGCAGGAACCTGCTAAACTGACAGTATCACATTGTGCCTTAGTTGCAAGATATCAGATGGTGTTCATCCCTGAAAAGAAGGATGAGATGGGGTCTGAGACCAGGGGTCTGAGATGGGGGTGCTGCCAAGGTAGTGGCATGGGTAACAGCTGCAGGAACAGCCAAGTGGTCACTGTTCATCAAAAACATTCAGAAAGGAGGTAGTTGAAAGCCAATGCCCCAGTTTGTAGGATCAGGCCCTCCAAACGTTCTGTCATCACAGCTGAAACCCACGCACAACTCCTCAGCTCTCTGACAGGAGATGCACTGGGCCATACCTTCTTCCAAAGGTACTCAGATATTTCTCCAGCTGCACTGCAGACAGCTCTGAATGACTCGCCTAAACTGAAAGGCATGAAAAAAGCCCCATGGAACAGATGTGCATACCTAATACAGATAACAAGACTGCACCAGTTCATCATGTCACTCCCTATAGACAGGAACAGTTCCAGATCAGTCACCCTTCACCAATCTCAGAGCAAACCCACCAGAATATCACTATGCATGAGGAATTGCATTACCAATATAAAACAGCCACATAGCATCTTCAATACATATGTGGATGAGGCACAGTTCCCAGCAATGTAAATGGAGGCAAGGAACAAACTTGTTCCTGACTCCTCTCCCTAAGGAGGGTGGGAGGAGGGCAAGGGATGGGATGAGGCCACGGTGGTCCAAGCCCTGCTGGTTCTAGTTCCATGGGAGGGCTTTGACCCACAGCTCCTTTGATCTACACAGAAGGGCAGAGAAGGAAAAGGAGAGCCAAGGCTCAGGGAGGAGTCACTTGACATTGGTCATTCCTGAAGAAAGATGCTGAGAAGCAAAGGTGAAGAAGTGCAAAGAGATCCAGACCTGAAGAGAGAGGCAGGAGAAGAAAGGGTGTGCAGGAAGCCAAAGCTGCAAAAAGAAAATGAGGATGAGTAGATGATGTGGGGAAGAGTTGAGAGAAATTTGGAGGCTAAAATCCCCAGTGAAACAGGAAGACAAAGCTCAACATGACCTGACAATGCACTGTCAGAAACCCATGCCCTGGGCTGATCCCACAGAGTGGGCAGCAGAGGAGGGGGTGATTCTGGCCCTCTGCTCCTCTCAGGTGAGACCCCGTCCACAGTGCTGCCTCCAGCTCTGTGCACCCAAAATCAGAAGGATGTGGGGCTGCTGGAGTGAGTCCAGAGGGAGACAAAATGATGCTCTGAGGGCTAGAGCACTTCTGCCCAATTAAAACATGGGTATTGCTGCTGCTGCTACTGTGAAAGCCATTATGGAGCCTTGCACAGGCTTGAACTGCTCTGAGAAAGGAATCCCTATGAGTGCACCCAGGTGCTCCTCCCCACCACCTGAGCCATGCAGAAAACTTCGGAAGCCCTAAAATCACAGAATCACAGAACCATTTAGGTTGGAAAACCCCTCTGAGATCATCAAGCCCAACTGTTCCCCCAGCACTAGCAAGGCCACCACTAAACTTTGCCTCCAAGTCCCACACCCATATGACTTTTAAATCCCTCCAGGGTGGTGACCCCACCACTGCCCTGGGCAGTCTCTTCCAGGGCTTGACAGTATTTCAGGCTTTGGATTTTCCCTATTAGCCAACCTCAAGCTCCCACGGCACAATTTGAAGCTATTTCCTTTTTTTTCTGTCCCTTGTTATCTGAGAGAAGAGACTGACCTTCACCAGGCTCACCCTCCTATCAGGGAGTTTTACCGAGTGAGAAGGTCCCCCCCAGCCTCCTTTTCTCCAGGCTGAGGCCCCCAGTTCCCTCAGCTGCTCCTCATCAGACTTGTGCTCATGCTCCAGCCCCCTTTCAGAATTGCTGGCCACGGCTTGCGCTGATGCCATGGAATGGGACCAAAAGCAGGTTCCAGTGTTTTTTAGAACTACTGAAACTTATTCTATTGGGACTCAGACTTTCCATGCTGCTGTGTGCCTTAGTTTCTCCTTCCACACAGGTAGTTCTCTGCCTCAGAGGAGGCTGAGAAGATGACTTGATATTTCACTGTCACTTTATTTCCGTGGAAATGATAAAAACCAGAGTAGCTGGATATAGAAAAGGTCACAATGCTACAAAATACAGACATACAGCTGAATTCCTACCTGCTTTGGGGTTTCATTTGTGATAGCTTTATTGCTAATTTTAACAAATGCACAAACCCCACAAAGCTCTGAGTATGCATTTAATTAAAGCTTAAATATTAAAAATATACCAATGCTATGGTAATTCCCGCAGCAATGGGAATTACAGCATAAAACCTTCCTTTGCTTGTGTAAACATGATCACAGCTGATGTGTCTTTAGCCCATGACCCAGTTACAACCTGTATCATCATGGAGCCAAAGAATCTATATGTTGACTCTGTCTCACATTAAAAAGGAACCCTAAATGTCTGTCTCCACTAGATCCACCACTGTATCTCCCCTCCCAGGTAGACACCAGTCTCCTCTTGCAGACTTATCCACGGGAATATTGCAGAATACTTCTTAATGCCTCCCCACATTTTGGATAAAAGACATTTCCAAGAGGAAGAAGATGATCGTTGTTTTGCTGTAAAAAGAAAAGATGGACCCCAAACTTGCCTTCCAGCACACAGGATTTCATCTTGTAGCTGATGGCAACTGACAGAAATCATTAAAGCAGTGCCTCTGGAATTAAATTAAACAGATGGACTGGGGCTGTCTAATTGGAAGAGTGAGGGCTGTGGAAATTAGGAAACATGACAAAGCTAAAGGACAGGTCACAGAAATCTCCAGCGCACAGCAGAGACTGAAATCATTGTTCTTCTCTGAAAAACACCTTCAGAAAGGCAGTAATTTGAGGATGAAGACTTCCTTTTTCTTATCTGAAAACACTCATCTCAATTCCCAGCATCCCAGCCCTTCAAAACCATGCTGAGGAACCTCAGGTACAGGTGCAGGTATCAGCAGCCATAAAAGAGGAAGTGGTGGGAGAACCAGTAAGTTAAACATTGGAATGACCTTGACCTTTTTGCAGGCAAACAGTACCTGCAGGCCCTGCTCAGCTGGCTGCACCTCAGCCATGTCTGAGCCAGGGACTGCCCAGCTCACCTCTTCTGAGGCTGCTAGCCTGAGGGATTAAGGACCAAAAGTTGTAACAACTTCAAATGCATCACATCGGGTGGATTACACAGGCAATCGGACAACGGGGTGTGGCTTCACACTGACAGAGGGGAGGGTTAGATAATATAGGGAAGCAATTCTACTTTGAGAGGGTGGTGAGGCCCTGGCACAGGTTGCCCAAAGAAGCTGTGGCTGCCCCATCCCTGGAAGCATTCAAGGCCAGGCTGGACAGGGCTTGGAGCAACCTGATCTAGTGGAAGGTGTCCCTGCCCATGGCAGAGGGGTGAAAGTGGATGATCTTCAAGGTCCCTTCCAACCCATGATTTTGATTCTAAGATCAGTTGCTGTGGCTGGAGAAAGCAGATTTAGAGCATAACCTTTTACAGAGGGACCACACTCTATAAACAAAACCATCCTGCATGCTTGTGCCTCTGACTCCTCCCTTCCCCAGTACACCCTGGCCACAACATCTAGTTTCAGTTACACAGTTCACCCTGTGGAGTAGGTACACTAGCAAACCAGTTGTAAGGAATTTCAAACTCTCTGTGGGTCATGTTCCAGCTCAATGCATTTCCCACTCTGCACTGTGGACATTACAATTTTAGAAACAGGACTGAGGACCAAAACCTTGTCTGGCACAATGATGGAGCTGTTACATACGGAATAAGTCTGGCTTGCATTTATGTTTGCCTCCATAAAGGATAGAATCAGAATCACAAAGGTGGGAAAAGACCTTTCAGATCATCAAGTCCAACAGTATCTCATTACTCTTCCGCTGTATGGAGACAAGTTCTACTGAGCTTCAGGTATTCAAGGTCTTCCTAATTTTCACTTTAAGTCAGTATTCATCTAAAATGTGGGAAAAATAAACAGAATTTGCCCAACACGGCCAAAACCTTTTTCTTTTGGCCAGGTAAACAACAAATACAGATGTGGTGATGGCTCTGCCCTCTCAGCAGTGACCAGCCTGGGGTCCACACATTTTTTACTGTCAAGATGTTTTCATTAGCATTTCCACTTGATTTCAGGCCTGATTTTAGGTAATTATTGTCCCATGAACAGCCTTTCTCCCTGTCTCCCCTCAGCCTTTGCAACTCGGGAAGTCCTGTTCTGCTTCATCAGTCACTCGGAATGGTCAACAATCGTCACACTCTGCTGCTGACCATTGTCCACTGGGAAAGGTGGGAGGCTCCCAAGCCCATCCCTTCGTGGACAGGCAAATAACAGGGCCTGTTGCTGCTTGGACATCAAAGTTAAATAAACATTTGCGAGCCCCCACCTCTGGGCCTGTTTTAAGGAGCTCCCTGAGGAGGTCACGACTTTCAGCTTGTCATAGCACACATCAAAGTTTGCACCACACACGAACTCAGCACATGGATTGGAATAGTGTCACCCGAGAGCGGATATTCAACCTTTGTGCACTGCTTTAATCCTGTGTTTTCCCAAGTAATTAAGCTTTTTTGCTTATGAACTTGTGACTAAGTAAAGCATCCCTGAGAGGTTGTAGCATCAAAGCTCATTCTCCCGTCTGTCCCACATTTTCCAAAATTGGATTTCTTTTTCTCTTTTTTTTTCTTTAAATAAAAAAAACCTAATTGAATTTAGTTGTAGACTGAATATATTTAGGAGTGTCTTTAAAAGGTTACAAGAAGCCAGCGTGATCATCATGGGAACTGTGGAACAAGGGCACAGCATTCAGCCCCAGCTATAGCCCCACCAGTGAGAAGGGATGGGACAGCTCTTACAGGAGAGATTTTGGCTGGTGGGGTACCCAGCACAAGGACATCCCACACATATGGGCTCATCCATGGCCAAAACCTGAGAGCTGCTGTGGAATGGCACCATCAGTCAGCTGTGCACTGGGGACCAGCCTGCCCTGATCTGTACCACCACATACTGGGCATAAGGAGAGTGACAAGCTACTGTGGGTTAAGCTCCACAACAGATCCCAAACTTTATGGGAGCTCTCTACAGAGCTCAGTACAACTTTAGGAAAAGGTTGAAGCAAGTCACCACAATGTGACATGCACATACCTGGAGTTCCTGCTGATGGCTGCCACCATGAGAGCTGTCCAGCCAAGCCTGTGCCTTGTATTCACATCCGCACCTTCTTTCAACAACCTGGAGAGGGGAGAGATATGGTCAAGAAACAGATATGAAGAGAGTACCCCAAACATCCCAGAGCTAATGAGGGAAAGCAGAATGTTTTACTGTGCAGGCACCTGCTCCAGCACAGCCTGGAAGACCCAACATAAAGTTGATTCAATAGTTCCGAAAGGAGACCAAACTGAAACAAACATCCAGGTGATGGCAATCCCACTCCTTTAAAAGGGTGCAATGCCAACATCTTGTTTTCTGTATTGTTTATTTATTTAGTCTATTCAGTCTAATTCCTGAAGAACCAATCAGCAGCAAACTGGTAAACCTGAACTCCAATGAGATTTGAATCCTCTGGCTGCAAAGCACTCATTAGGCTTCAGAAGCAGCTCAGTGGACTTCCAAAGCCCATGCCAGCTGCAGATACTTTGCAGTTTTCTCATACAGTGTAAGAACAAGTAAGACAACCCCCAAAAATACTAGGAACCAAACTCTTCTCAGTGCTTTGTCTTCAGAAGTTTCTCAGTTTTTGCAAGATAATGGCAGGTTCTTGCAGCAGATACTTTAGCTCATCCTAAAACATGTGCCTGACTCAGACAGTATGAAATTATAGTTCTCTCTGCACACCACAAGGAAGAAGGGAAGTTCAGAAGTGAGACACAAATTTTACAGTGCTCAAGTTAAATGAGACAAACTCTAAACCCTGCATGTTCAAGTCATAGAATCATAGAATTATTCACAGAAGGGTTTGTGCTAGAAGGGACCTTGAAGATCCTTTGTTCCATCCCCTCTGCCATAGGCAGGCACACCTTCCACTAGATCTGGTTGCTCCAAGCCCCATCCAACCTGGCCTTGGACACTTCCAGGGATGGGGCTGCCACAGCTTCTCTGGGCAACCTGTGCCAGGGCCTCACCACCCTCTCAAGGAAGACCATCTTTGCCATATCTAATCTAGATCTCCCCTCTGTCAGTTTGAAGGTATTTCCCCTTGTCCTGCTACTGTCTGCCTGTAAAAGGTCCCCCTACACAAACAAATCCATGATTACAAACCCATTTTTCTCCCAGGTGCAAGGTGCTGCCATTATCAAGACAGGGCAGCCATGGGTCAGGCTTTAGGAAGCAGGGTGGACCATGCAAGACTCAGCAGTTCTCTGCCCCTTGGCTTATCCTTCTCCCTTTTCACAAATTGAGGCTTTTCCATTTTCCTTTCTGGGTGAGGCTGTCCCTGCACAGTGCATCCTCCACACAAGTATAACAGGGAAGAGCTGCCATTAAACTCCCTGCTGGGAGAGACACAAGTGAACACACCAGCCATGTTCCTCCTGTGCAAGCACCACACCTGAAGTCTGGAAATTCCGCTCAGAATCCCAGGCAAGGAAGTCAAGGTCAGGTGTGATTGCTTGCATGCAATGAACAAGTCAGATCACCTCTTTAAGGACTTGGAGAGCTACACATCCAAACTCAGATGACCTTTCCAAATTCCTTGCTTTTGGTCTGCTCTGGTGGCAACACTCAGCTGGTCAAGAGTGCTGGGATGGAATGAGTGAAAATGAGGTAAATGAACCATATTCCTCTTCCTACAGGTGGAAAAAAAAAGAAAAGGAAAGCAGGAATGCTGACTCAGGGTGTCTTGCCAACCTTCCTCCACCTCATCAGAAACCTTCACAGAGGTTTCACTAGAAACTTATCCCAAGGAACAAATACACTCATATACTCAGACACCTGGGATGTTCAACCTGAATAAGAGAAGGCTCCAGGGAGAGCTTAGAGCCCCTGCCAGTGCCTAAAGGGGCTCCAAAAGACCTGGAGAGGGACTTTGGACAAGGACATGGAGTGACAGGACAAGAGGGTGTGGCTCCCCACTGACAGAGGGCAGGTTTAGATGAGATATCAGGAAGAAATTCTTTGATGTGAGGGTGGTGAGGCCCTGGCACAGGTTGCCCAAAGAAGCTGTGGCTGTCTTATCCCTGGGAGTGTCCCATACCAGGCTGGACAGGGCTTCTTGCGCCCTGGTCCAGTGGAAGGTGTGCCTGCCTATGGCAGAAGGGTTGGAACTAGATGGTCTTGAAGCTCCCTCCCAACCAAACCCTTCAATGCTATGATATATGGTATGATAATCCTAAAGTTTTTCCAACCAGCAATACCACTGCCTGAACTTTGGCTGATATCTTGAACACAGCTGAACAGAGCTCACTTTACTGACCAGAGAAACCAGCCAGACAAACATCATCTGAATAAAAAGCCTGTACTCCTCTCTAGTTGAAGTACTTGCCTTATTTGACTGAAACTGGGGCTTGAGAGCCAACAGGCTTCAGCCAAGCTCTGCACAGAAGTTCATGGTGAACTCTTCTGACTCAAGTGGTGGTATTATACACAGGTAATGGGTCTGGGTGGGCAATTTGACCACCCTTTTTTTGACAGGAGTGGCCAGTGCTAGTGCTGTGGTTCTTGATGCTCTGAACTGTTCATCACACACTTGGACAGAGACCTAATAGCCGGAAAAGTAGAATTGTAACTGGCAGCCTTTATTTGTAGCTCCCAGCTGTGATTCAGGAGGCTGTGACCACTGTAAATGATCATAGCACCAACAGAGGGTTTATGCTCTCTTCACCAGGGTTACAATTTAAAGTTTAATGGTAATGAACTATCTGGCAGGTCAACAACAGGAGCTTGGTCCAAAGAAGCTTGATACTTGAAGAACAGATTTTCACACAGAATCCATACCAGATCCAATTTTTACTTCTTTTTTCTATGCAGTTCAATACCTGAAAAACAATCCAGCAGCGTGATGGAGAGCAGGGATGATTCACCTACACTCTTACGGGGGTTTGGATCTACACAGCCCTGCACATGGCTAGCACTGGTCAGGCTGCAGCTCCTGCATTATCCAATGGCCCAGTAAATTCATCTGGGGAGTTGCACAAGAGCTGCCTTGGCCCCCTGCAGGATATGGCATAGAATTATGGAATGATTTGGGTTGGAAAAGCCCCTCTGAGACCATTAAATCCAACCATTCCCTCAGCACTGCCAAGCTCACCACTAACCCATGTCCCCAAGTGCTACATCCACACATCTATTAAATCCCTCCAGGGATGGGATTCCACCACTGCCCCAGGCAGCCTGTGCCAGGGCTGGACAACCCTTTCCATGAAGAATTTGTGAAAATATCCTTATGCTTTCTCCTGCCAGTGCTACATTCTTGCAAGTGAATGCTAAGAGCATGCTGCCACTTCTGCTGCCTGAAGAGCACTCTCAGACAACAGAATGCTGAAAGGAGAAATATCCCTGTGCAGCCACAAAGCTTTCCATCCTGGTGAGGCTGGATGTGCCTGGACACACAGGGGATAGCAGATTGCTATCTGCAGAGATCAGCTCCCGTTGCAGCTCCGCTTACAGAGGTGTTTGCACTCACAACAGAGATAAGATAGCCTGACTCAGACACTGCTGGTCACACCATCACCTGCTCCAGCTGGAAGGACACTGCCTGCGGGAGAAATCCACACCACAGCTCCATCTGTGCCACCATGTGTACTGTGTCCTCTGCACAGGCACTGGGAGTAGCTCCCTCAGCTGGAAAACAGCTCGCTCACTGCCACTGCAGGAACGAACTCCACAACCAGCTCCCCCAGGCCCTAAGGAGCCATTCCCCCCAGCACCAGAGCTCAGGATGTTTGTCAGGATGCTGCAATGCCAGAAATCTTACTGTCTCCTCCTGATTCACCCCAACTGCTTCCAAAAATCTTTTCCCAGACATTGTGATGCCCAGTCCCCTTCCACTTGCCTCTCAGAGTGGTGTGGACCAACACGTCTAAGTTATTTCTGAATTTCATTGTATTTACTTGGCCATTTGAAAGTCCTTTGAAAGCAGTAACATTCACATCACCCCCTTCCTACAGTGTCTCACTGTGACAGCCTAATAGCCACAGAAAATCCAGGAAATAAAGGCATCTTGATGACAAGGGAGAGGGAGCCTGAAAGAGGAACCCAGAAGGGGCAAGGTAACCCCCACAACAAAACTGCAGGTAAGAAGGCATCAGCTATGCCAGGATGGAGGCTCAAAAATCCCTTCAGGCTGGGAACTTTTGCCTGGCAATAAAAGCCTTAAAGCCCAAAACCAACCACTGATTAACATCCGCAGTAGGGTTTAATTAATATAATTTTGCAAAGTATCAGGCCCATTTGCACTTGACCATGGTGTTTATATGACTTTACATTAAAGGGCCAGAGAGAACATCCTGGTCACCTGCCAGCCACTAGGTTGCTCTGCTGCAGAGGGTCAGTCTTAATTTCACCTGACATGAATTTTAACATTTCATGGGAGGGTTTGGACTGGAAGTGACCTTGAAGATCATCCGATTCCAACTCCGCTGCCACGGCCAGGGACACCTTCCTTTAGACCAGCTTGCTCCAAGCCCCATCCAACACAGTCGTTGAACACTTCCAGGGATGGGGCAGCCACGGGGATGGACATTTCTTCCCAATATACAATCTAACCCTGTATTATGTCAGTGTGAAGTCCACTCCCTTCTCCTGTTACTTTTGTTTTCTCATAAATGGGAACTGCAGTGTTCCTCAGCATCTCAGTTTCTTCAGCATCTCTCTTTGAGACAAAGGACAGGACATCAGCCTTTAATTAAAATAAGAATATGAGAGATTTACATTANAATCCAGCAGCGTGATGGAGAGCAGGGATGATTCACCTACACTCTTACGGGGGTTTGGATCTACACAGCCCTGCACATGGCTAGCACTGGTCAGGCTGCAGCTCCTGCATTATCCAATGGCCCAGTAAATTCATCTGGGGAGTTGCACAAGAGCTGCCTTGGCCCCCTGCAGGATATGGCATAGAATTATGGAATGATTTGGGTTGGAAAAGCCCCTCTGAGACCATTAAATCCAACCATTCCCTCAGCACTGCCAAGCTCACCACTAACCCATGTCCCCAAGTGCTACATCCACACATCTATTAAATCCCTCCAGGGATGGGATTCCACCACTGCCCCAGGCAGCCTGTGCCAGGGCTGGACAACCCTTTCCATGAAGAATTTGTGAAAATATCCTTATGCTTTCTCCTGCCAGTGCTACATTCTTGCAAGTGAATGCTAAGAGCATGCTGCCACTTCTGCTGCCTGAAGAGCACTCTCAGACAACAGAATGCTGAAAGGAGAAATATCCCTGTGCAGCCACAAAGCTTTCCATCCTGGTGAGGCTGGATGTGCCTGGACACACAGGGGATAGCAGATTGCTATCTGCAGAGATCAGCTCCCGTTGCAGCTCCGCTTACAGAGGTGTTTGCACTCACAACAGAGATAAGATAGCCTGACTCAGACACTGCTGGTCACACCATCACCTGCTCCAGCTGGAAGGACACTGCCTGCGGGAGAAATCCACACCACAGCTCCATCTGTGCCACCATGTGTACTGTGTCCTCTGCACAGGCACTGGGAGTAGCTCCCTCAGCTGGAAAACAGCTCGCTCACTGCCACTGCAGGAACGAACTCCACAACCAGCTCCCCCAGGCCCTAAGGAGCCATTCCCCCCAGCACCAGAGCTCAGGATGTTTGTCAGGATGCTGCAATGCCAGAAATCTTACTGTCTCCTCCTGATTCACCCCAACTGCTTCCAAAAATCTTTTCCCAGACATTGTGATGCCCAGTCCCCTTCCACTTGCCTCTCAGAGTGGTGTGGACCAACACGTCTAAGTTATTTCTGAATTTCATTGTATTTACTTGGCCATTTGAAAGTCCTTTGAAAGCAGTAACATTCACATCACCCCCTTCCTACAGTGTCTCACTGTGACAGCCTAATAGCCACAGAAAATCCAGGAAATAAAGGCATCTTGATGACAAGGGAGAGGGAGCCTGAAAGAGGAACCCAGAAGGGGCAAGGTAACCCCCACAACAAAACTGCAGGTAAGAAGGCATCAGCTATGCCAGGATGGAGGCTCAAAAATCCCTTCAGGCTGGGAACTTTTGCCTGGCAATAAAAGCCTTAAAGCCCAAAACCAACCACTGATTAACATCCGCAGTAGGGTTTAATTAATATAATTTTGCAAAGTATCAGGCCCATTTGCACTTGACCATGGTGTTTATATGACTTTACATTAAAGGGCCAGAGAGAACATCCTGGTCACCTGCCAGCCACTAGGTTGCTCTGCTGCAGAGGGTCAGTCTTAATTTCACCTGACATGAATTTTAACATTTCATGGGAGGGTTTGGACTGGAAGTGACCTTGAAGATCATCCGATTCCAACTCCGCTGCCACGGCCAGGGACACCTTCCTTTAGACCAGCTTGCTCCAAGCCCCATCCAACACAGTCGTTGAACACTTCCAGGGATGGGGCAGCCACGGGGATGGACATTTCTTCCCAATATACAATCTAACCCTGTATTATGTCAGTGTGAAGTCCACTCCCTTCTCCTGTTACTTTTGTTTTCTCATAAATGGGAACTGCAGTGTTCCTCAGCATCTCAGTTTCTTCAGCATCTCTCTTTGAGACAAAGGACAGGACATCAGCCTTTAATTAAAATAAGAATATGAGAGATTTACATTAGGTATTGGGAAGAAGTTCTTCCCTGTGAGGCTGGTGATACAGGGTTGCCCACAGAAGCTGTGGCTGTCCCATCCCTGGAAGTATTCAAGGCCAGGTTGGACGGGTCTTGGAACAACCTGGTCATGTGGAAGGTGTCCACTAGAAGCAAATACCTGTGAACTCACTGAAAGGTTTCTTTCTCTACAGACACACTGTAAGGACATACTGAATAATGAATTATCTTAATTCTTAAAAAAAAAAAAGAGTCCAGCAGTCAAACCTGTTTAATCATTGTGCATCCAACAGGAAGGATGCTGGAGCCTCTCCTGTGGGATTAGGTTACAGGCTTGGAGCAAAGGTATTAGGATCAGTCAAGTAGTTTTCCGTTCAGGAATCTAGATCATCATAAGCATCTGGAATGCCACATCTCTGAGCCCAGTGAGAGAATTACTTGTATCACATCATCTACCATAATATGCATTGACATTTCATTTAGGAGCTGGATTCCTTTTTTTTTTTTTTTTTTTTTGGTTAAATCATTGCAAGATGCTCAGCAACTTAACAGATTTTCAGACAACTGAACTTTATGTTCAGGGTCTTCAGGCCCATCATTTATTTTTTCTCCGCCTGATTTAATGATATGACAATCGATAAAGCCACGACCACTGCTCAGATCCCAGACAGCCAAATGTATTTACCAGCAGGAGTATTTTATTTTAATTAAATAAAATCCTCTGATCAATGTTTAGCATGTTTATCCACATTTTAACCAAGTAAGATCCAGGACGCTCACCTCCTAAGGAGTTTCTCACACAGATACAGCTCTATTAGCGCCATTTCCAGTGTTTCTCAAATGACAAACTGTTCCTTGACTGCAGCGGTGCCACCAAGATGTCCCTGCCCATGGCAGGGGTTGGACTGGATGACCTTTAAAGGTCTCTTCCAACCCAAACTCTTCTGGGATTTTGTGATTCAAGACCCTGTCAGGAGAAGAACCCTGAGTCAGAGTTGGTTCTGTTTCTGATTGGGGAAGTAATCATATTTAAGGGATTTCAGTTAAAGCTTTTTTTTTAATGGTTTTAGGGCAGAAAGCTGACAGAAGGCAGGGTTAGATTGAATATTAGGGAGAATTTTTTCCCTGCAAGGGTGCTGAGGCCCTGGCAAAGGCTGACTAGAGAAGCTGTGTCTGCCTCATCCCTGTAAGTGTTCAAGGCCAAGTTGGATGGGGCTTGAAGCAACCTGGTCTAGTGGAAGGTGTCGCTGCCCATTGCAGAGGGTTGGAACTGGGTGAGCTTTAAGGTCCTTTCCAACCCAAACCACTCCGTATATTCTCTGATTCTATGAACATCACAGTCTGCTCTGGAATTTGCTGGAGGAATCTGGGCAGAGCGGCACCCACTGCTTTGTGCATATGCCCTATTTTACCTCGAGACAGCAGCTCCCAAGGCTTCAGCACTTTGATCCCCGCAGAGGAGATAAAGAGCCCACGTCGGCAGCGATGAGCCTTCTCCCCCCGCTGCCCCCGGACAGATGTGCCTTCTATTCACCCCGCCACTGGGGTTCTGGGTGACTGACTCGGTGACACTGCTGAGCCCAGAGGGCATGTTTGAGTTTGTGCTCAGTGCCGGGAGCATGCCCAGCACTCCCTCCTGACAGGTGGAGGAAGAGGAAGCTGGAAACTTGAACTTTTGCAACAACAATAGCTTCTGTTTCTCTCAGCCTCTTAAACATTTCCCCTAGCCCTGTCCCAATATGTCACTGTTTAACTGCAGAGTGGGGGACACTCTCAGATGTGCTCGCCCTCTTGGGAACTGCCCTCTGCTTTGCAGAAGAAGGGGGGAAGGAAAACACCCCAACTGCATAATATCCCAGAACACGAAAGCACAATCCCTGCTAGAGGCCAGGGAAAGGATCTGCTTGGACAGGAAGACACAGCGAGCTGCTCGAAACACTTTGATGCAGCTGCTGGCTTCTTGGAGAGTGCTCACGGCTGTTTCTCACCCCTCACCACCTTTGCAGGGCCAGTAACACACCATGGTACTCCGTGAAAACATATGGACCAGCACAGTGTGGGGAAGGGAAGGGAAGGGAAGGGAAGGGAAGGGAAGGGAAGGGAAGGAGCA